>JAAOEG020314199.1:0-18450 GCA_011763625.2 Papilio bianor | reverse complement strand
GTTTATATGTACAATAACATCCATTAAATACTGGAGAAATACTGTTATTTTTGAGGTTTCTAATGTGATGTCGTAAAAAATTAAATTTTTTCCGCTTACATTGCAACAAACGTAGGCCGAACCCTACGAGATTTAACAGACTTATACCCGTGCGAAGCCGGAGCAGGCCGCTAGTAATTTTATAAATCCGAAAGTTTAGTTGGATGGATGGATGTTTGTTTGTAGTGTAAACGGCTAACCAGTTCTCGATGAAATTGGCATAGATATAGAGGATAGTCTGGAAGACCACATAGGCTACTTTTGATCCCGGAAATAGTAACTGTTCCCGAGGGATGTGTAGTTTTTTATTATTTACATGCTTAATTTATGAGTCCGCAACGGCTAAACATATGTAATTGAGATTTTGTACAGTTATAGAACAAAGTCTGGAAGAACAAATAGGCTACAAATTAAGTTTTTTTAAAATTCCGTGCGGCCGGAGTTGCGGGCAACATCTAGTCTATTCATAAAATAATAACAATGATAAAATCAAAAGCTATCTACTTATGTTTTTGTGTTTCCTTTTCCAACTTCTCTGTTAAAAATTGGTTTACCTAATTTGAAATATGGCAAAAACAAACATTTTCGCAAATACATTATTCATTATATGCAGATATAAAGTTTGAAATTGTTGTTTTCCTCGAGCATGAGAAAATTTACTAACTTCAGATTGTTAATTTGAATATATGGGCTATTAAAATTAGTCTGTAAAACTCTGTACAGAATAAGTTTAAACAACTTAACGATTTAAGTTATAAAAAGTGAGAGAGTAAACAAAAAGTATGTTTTGTAAAGGAGTCATACTAATCTTCCTAATATCAATTTAACAGTGGTAGCCGCCAGCAACAACATCAGCACTAAATGGCCGGCGTGCCCGGTGTAATACCACGACCACACAGAAGACAGACGTGAAATGAAAGCAAATGCGTGTTTCGTCTGACGAGTGTGTGCCGGAGGTCCGAATTTTACTCATCTTACTCTATCCACCTTATGATATGGCAAGGATTGAAAGGTGAAGTGGATTAGATGGAGGAAAAAAAGGCAAAGGTGAAACGTTATCTTTCTGTATGTCTCTTTCTCCGTCGGGCATCGGTTGCTACGTTATTTTAGCGAATTCAGGTGACCGCTTGCTCGTTTGCCATCTTATAATTGGAAAATAAATTAGAAAGTTTTGAAAGATGGATGGATGCTTGTTAGACGATATCTGCAGAACGGATCAACGGCTCTTGATGAAATTTAGAAGTGACTTAGAGCATAGTCTGGAAATATGTATAGGCTACCGATTCCAGAAATTATAACGGGTCCCGTGTGATATACTTAGTTCATATATTTACTCATAATTATGCAACGTTACAAGATATCTTATTAAAATTTAGCATAAAAAAGAGGAAGTAGTCTCGAGAAACACGTTACGTATATTTCTGACGAATATAATGACAAGTCGTGTCTTATATACTCTTTGTTGTCGATGGTCGTATTGAGTTATTAATCTATGTTATAGGTATATAGAGCAAGGGTCAAGTCAAAGCATCGTACTTGAGTAACAGTGGTATTTTTATGAATACGCTGATTAATATAAAACAAAAGTTAGACGAAGATTATCACAACACAATAATGGCCTTGCCTTTCCTTTACGTTGCCTTCACGCAAAATACGCGCTAGACGTGGAGTTGTGGAAACCGTAGCCCCTACTACTACTATTACACATTACAAATCAAGGATATACTCGATAACGTATTAAAAAACAATATTGTATACTTACTTCGTGTTTTGAAGTATGTGTCATCCACGATTTTCTGTATATGTTCGGACTTGTGCGGTAGGTAGTCTGTGAAACGATGCTCCGCTGTTATCA
This sequence comes from Papilio bianor, assembly GCA_011763625.2. Taxonomy (NCBI): domain Eukaryota; kingdom Metazoa; phylum Arthropoda; class Insecta; order Lepidoptera; family Papilionidae; genus Papilio; species Papilio bianor. The sequence continues at coordinate 16,556 of JAAOEG020314199.1, read as the reverse complement.
CGAGCCCATTACTCTGTGACAGTTCCTGTACCAACATAAATCATTAGACTTCATTTTCTTATATTACAAGATGACAAACGAGAGAACGGCCACCTTAAATTGCTGAAATAGCAAAGTGACCGTTATCCATCTGTATAAAACTTCGCCGAGAGCATTGAGGCCTTTCTCGAAATACCTTAACAAACATCCATCCATCTAAACTTTCTCATTTATTTAGTACGATTTTTTATATTAGTGTGACGACCTGTAACAGTAGAAGACGCTAGAAACAATAACATCTGATGCAAGAATAGGTTGGCTCGCCCTCTCACTAAAATACCACGACCATACAGAAGACAGGCGTGAAGTGGAAGCGATTCTGCGTTTTGTCAGTTGAGTGTGCGTTCCAGAGGCCCAATATTGGTCCGCTTCCCCTTCCCCCCTTTTTATTACAACGAAGTATGGATAGGGGAATCCGGATTTGACAGGGTAGGGGACACATAGGAAGAAGGCATTCTTTTTCAGTATCACTATCATCAGAGTCACCTCCGTAGATTAAAGGTAGGCCCTTAGACAAGCGCAACTGAAAATGCGTTCATTTTCTGATCTGATTTTATAATTGCTTTAACAATATAAATCAGGCTAACGTATTCACTGAAAACTTTATCAAAATATGCATTCTGCGGTCAATAGATATTGATTTTGAGAAGCAAGTTTCCAAAACTTTGCAATGGAATAGTGGATAGGTTCTCAGATTCTCTGTTTAGTTTGAAATACTTGAAGTGAAATTAGTCTGTGGCGTGTTGCCAATTTGTAAACAAACATATTGATTTACAAACTCGGGTACCATTGATAGTAAACATGGCTGTTCTTCCTATTGTAACCTGAGGGTCTATTACGAGAATCTGCGTAACATTTGCAGGATCGTATTAGTAACGTCATCGATAAAATTTGTATACGATTTGTTGGTGTACTTTATCAGAGACACTGCACTAATTTTTCTATCTTACAAATATTATAAATCACAACATCTCGAAGCAGACGACTGGGAGGAGATGTAGGATAGGCTGCGCTGGTGATCACTGGTGACGGAGGCCAAGACTCACTTTTGGTCGGTCGTAAGAAATTATTATAAATTCGTAAATTTAAACGCATATATGTATGGATGGATCTTTGATTGAAGGTCACCAGAACGGCTCAACGGATCTCTATGAAAATTGACACAGATTTAGATCATAGTCCGGGAGAACAATTATTTTTTAATAATATAAGTTTTTTCGATGATATTACGAAAACGTTTTTACGAATAGTCGTGATAATCCCTCTGTAGATTAAACAATTAAACAACTGGACCGATTTTGATAAGTAAGATGTATAGGATTTCTATTATTCATTGTCAATAAGCATTTATTGTCTAATTATATTGTATTTTCTACCTTAACACATCTAGTTTATCTTATTACGAATGCAACGGTTTAAATATATGGATGTATGTTTGTTAGCAGATAACTCCAATACGGCTTCACCGATCTGGACAAACTCAGAACAGAGATAGATTACCGTCTGCAAAAGCACATTGACTATTTTTTTTAATATTAAATGTATAAAAGCTCAGTTACTTTGATAGCGTCCATCTGTTGTCCAGCTGCAGTGCTCTCGTCGCCGGCGACTATCGCAAATTTGTCCCATCCGAAGGCCTTGAGCAGAGCCACCACGGACTTGCTAACCTTGTGCGCGGGCGGCAACGTTCGTGCGAACGTCCCGCCCAGACCACCCGCCTCGCGCGAACCATGCGCACCAGGGCATTTCTAGTCAAGAGAAAATATGCATTATTATTCATTAAAGCTGTTAGTTGGCATAATACTTAACCTATTATCAGCTCAATACATGATGGTCTCATAGCCTAAGTTAGCAATAAGTTAAGGGTGACTAGGCCAATCACGCTGGCCCAATTCTTCTGAGATATGTGCATATTACATCACGATATCTTATTTCACTGAGAATATCGGACGCAGTGTTACACTTGAGAAATAAGTAACTCAAACTCAATCAATTTGCTACACTTTAATAACTTAACCAACTTTAGTGTTCGATACAAAACTTCTGCTGAGAAGCCAAGTCAAACCAAACTCTCTACCTAACTAAAATAATAAATTTAATAAGCCATTTACTGTCAAAAACAAGTTCTACAGATTGTTTTCAAGGTAAGGAATCGATACACTTTTGAATTGAAATGAAAAAAAGTAAAAAAAAACAAAAACAATAAACTTATAATAAATATATTACAACGTAAAAGAAGCAATTATTTTTTCTAGTCGCGTAATTTTAAAACGGTCGGTAAATGTCCCGACTTGACTCCCGAACGATGGACGGATGTTTGTTAAAGTTTGTCGCTCAACTGCTGATCGGATCTCAATGAAATTTGGTACAGATGTAGAAGATAGTCTGGAAGAACAAATAGGCTTATTTTGATCTCGGAATTAGTTAAGGTTCCCGAGGCTTTTTGCTATTTACTCGATAATTCCGCAACGGCTCAACATATGTTACTGAAATTCAGCACAGATATATAACATAGTCTTGAAAATCATGTAGGATACTAAGTTTTATTTTAATTCTGCGCGGACGGAGTCGCGGGCAGCTGGTGTATTTTAAATGTTTATCTGCGAATTTTGAATTAAAAATCTTTTATTAATTGGAAAGTGTTCAACATTCTATCGTTAAATTGTATAATTTATTTGACAAAGGAAACGGACGCGATTACATTTAAAACGTTCAGTAAAATCTATTCAAATCGCTAATGGGTCTTGTAAAGTGAATTTATTTTATTAAAAACGGACCAAAATTTCAGTTGATAAAAATTCGTAGGCAAAATGAAAAAAGGATGATTTTAATGTCATTAATCGTTATCTTAATGATTACTATAGTTCCATTTATTAATATACTAACATTAGCCCGCCAGTTCGTTCGTGTAGCTTTAAAACATACAAAGGCTATACACACGCGGATAGTGTAGCTATCCAAGAGTAAAAGAATTTTCTTTTAGTTTAGTAGTTTCTATACTATACAATACAAACAAAAGTGGGGAAGTATTGTGAGCTGATGGAGAGAGTAATATGTTTATGTACTTTTATTTCGGTCAGTGAGTCCCTCCTTAATTTGGATTATCTTTCGTAAAGAAAAAAAAAGTCTTTATTCTTATAAATTTGTTAGTAACCGATGTTTTATTAAAAGCATTACTTTGGTATCTGTTCGATCTTCACGTTACGGTTATTTAACTTCTAACAATATCTATATTTATGTTCTGGGAGTGGAGGTCACGTCGTTCTCTAGAGACAAAAGCATTATGGTACATATGAATGAGAAAACCTTCAAACTTATTACGTTTCTTGTCAACAATGAAATACATTACATCTAACTTATAGAAAATACTAAATTATAAATTAGATAAAAAAGTAATATGTACTAGATTTTGCCACTGAGTATGTCCGCTTGAAATAATAAAATAAGAAAAATCTTAGTAAGTAGCCTATGTGTTTTTCCAGACTGTGCTCTATATCTGTGGGAAATTTCATCAAGATTCGTTAAGTCGTTCTGGAGATACCTTCAAACAAACAGTCATCTAAACATTACAATTATATCGTTATATACTCCGTCCGCGCAATCTTTTTCTAAAACAAAAGTTAAGTTACTCCTAAGTTACTCCTTATTACATCAGCTATCTGCCAATAAAAGTCAAAATCGGTCAAGCCATTTCAGAGATTAGCCGGAACAAACAGACAGACAGACGGACAAAAATGGTAAAAAAAAATATTTTGGTGTATGTACCGTATATATATTCATATACATGTAGTAAAAATCGGTCATTTTAATGTTACAAATAGACACTCCAATTTTATTATATGTATAGATATAGATTTTGGATTAGCTGCCCTCGCAAATCCGTCCGCGCGATCTTTTTCTAAAATAAACGTAGCCTAAGTTACTCCTTATTACATCAGCCAATAAAAGTCCCGTCAAAATCGGTCGAGCCAATTCAGAGATTAGCCGGAACAAACAGACAGTCAGACAGAAGGCACTCCAATTTTTATTATGTGATAATTAAAAAAAATTGATATCTAAAAACAAAAACAATAAATTTCATTAAAATCGGTTTAGGAGTAATTCAGTGAGAAACATAAGCACAGAAGAAATATATATGTAAAGATTAGAGGGCGTTTCCACTGTGCTTACGTGCGACAGACAACACAAAATCACACACTATATAAACGCGCCTTAACTGAACGATTTTCTGTCAAAATAATATTTCAGTCAACAATGGTTACCGATAATTTGATTATTGATAATTTGATAATAACGAGAGCCCTAAAACGAGAGTCACAGCAATATTGTTAGGCAAATGTTTAATAACGTCGCAGTAAAGCCAATCTTAAGCTACATGAATTATGACACATTAATAAACAATTGAAGTCGATTTCTATAATTTTTTATATTTAATATTATTATTATTCTGTTTCATTAAGAAAAATCTAGCTTATTGTAGGTGTAAGGATGTGGTTTACGAGTGAAAGAGGCGTAGAGCGCTGTGAACGTTGAGTGATTATTGATCCATTATCGAGCGGGGTAAAGGTTAGATTACTAAAATGATAGTCATTATAGGGGTTGGTAATAGAAGGGCGACAATTTATTATTTATAATTTGATAATTTAATAGGGTTGTATGTATTTTTAACGCCACATTATTAAAAAAATAAAATTTAAAATAGAATAAAATTGTTAGGAGTGGACAACCCTTTTCACTTAGGGGTAGCTCTCAGATTTAGTAAATCATGATATCATTTAGTAGTTGCATTTAAAATTCCATAAAAATTGGTGAAGCCGTTTCGGAGGAGTATGTTGCGGCCTCGGCTTTACGTGGCCAATACGTGACATCAAAAAATATATTATGAAAAAACAATGCCGTGTTACGCAAAGGCAAAAAATTGTAATTAGAAAATAAAGGTAAAGAAAAGAAATTGAAAAATGTAAAGAGGTCGACGTCACGTACTGGCTACGTAACCCCGAGGCCGCAACAGAGTATGGTAACTAACATTGTGACACGAGAATCTTATATATTAGAATTTTTATTAAATAAATTATTTACACAAAATGTGTACAATCATCTCTCGCACAAGTGTGTCTGTCATGTTATTTAAGTGTAAATTTAATTTGATTATTTAATTGAAATCGAGACTATTTTGAGTGTTTGTAAAAAATTATTCTTTCTCAAGTTATAGAAATAGTTTATTAAATTTTCTAGTTACATTTCACCAAATTATAAGCTTCCAGTTTCTTTATGTATTTTTATGGCCAATAACAAAATCATATATCTTTAACATCTTGTATTTACTATATTATAAATCTTAATGTTTAGATAGATGTATGTATGGATATTTGTTAGAAGGTATCTCCAGAACGGCTATGATATTTGATACTGATATAGGAGAACATAGTCAGGAAAACACATACTAAGTTTTTTAATTCTGTATGGACGGAGTCGCGGGCGACAGCTAGTAATATTATAAATGCGAATGTTTTGATGGGAGTATGGATGATTGTTAGATGGTATCTCAACAACGGCTGAACGTGTCTCAATGAAATTTACTACAGATATAGAACATAGTCTGCAAGAACAAGTCTTACTAAGTTATTTAATTCCGCTCGGACGGAGTCCCGGGAAAAAGCTAGTAGTTAATTAAATTTGTTAGTCATTTGACTCCATAAAAAGGAGTTTCGAGTTTCTTTAAAAAGTTATCGAGCACTACAATCACTACATAGTATAAAACAAAGTCGCTATCTCTGTTCCTATGTATGCATAAATCTTCAAAACTACGAAACGGATTTTGATGCGGTTTATAGGTAAAATAAAATCCATTAAATAGTGGAGAAATACTGTTATTTTTGAGGTTTCTAATGTGATGTCGTAAATAATAACATGTTTACCGCTTACATTGCAACAAACGCAAACTGAACCCTACGATATTTATTAATGTACTAAGTATATATTTTATATCCGTGTGAAGCCGGAGCGGGCCGCTAGTTTTAAGTAAATACTTGAGAATTTAGTAAGCGAGAAATCTTTTCCTGTTGTCATTTATCATAAAACCATTCTTGTGTAAATAACGTCATGATTCGACATTTTATGTTAATGAATTATATAAAATCAGCGAAAAAACATTTCCATTTCCTTTTGCAAAGTAAGATTTTAGAAACTTTAGTTTATTATAGTATAATAGATAAGATAGTATAGTATTCAGTAATCTATACATATAATAAAATTGGAGTGTTTGTAATATTTAAATAACCGTTTTTTACAACATATATACATACAGTGTATACACCCAAATAACGTATTAACAATTTTTGTCTGTCTGTCTGTCTTTATGTCTTTCTGTTTGATACGGCTAATCTCTGAAATGGCTGGACCGATTTTGACGGGTCTTTTATTGGCAGGTAGATGATGTAATAAGGAGTGACTTACGCTACATTCATTTCTGAAAAATTAGAAAAAGAACGTGCGGACGAAGTCGCGGGTGACAGCTAGTCTATACTAAAATATTGAGGAGGAAAGATTTTACAGTTTGTTTGCATTGAATAGGCTCAGTAACTACTGAACCGATATGAAAAATTCTTTGACTATTGGGAAGCTACAGTATCCACCGGTTATATAAGGTATACTTATTTTTATTTAGAGCGGACGAAGTCGCGGGCTAAAGCTAGTATCACAAAACTATTAGAATAGTAGTTAAGTGATTTCCTAAAACATTGTTGTTACTATTTTAAACTCAAAATATATATATAAAACTATACATAAAATAAAATTGGAGTGTCTTCTGACTGTCTGTCTGTATGTTTCAGCTAATCACATAAGTGGCTGGACTGATTTCGACGGGACTTTTATTGCCAGGTAGATGATGTAATAAGGAGTAACTTAGGCTACGTTTATCTTAGAAAAAATCTTTTCTTGTTTTAAGACTAGGTCACCGTTATTTCGCAAATAAAGTTAAAAAATTAACTAATAAAATATGGATTACAAAACAACTGTGCATAGCAAATTGCTTTTCAATATTTCTGAAGATCATTTAAACATAAGACAAGAACGCGGTGGTCAGAGGTTAAGCTCTTAATATATAATCTGCAGGTCCTGGGTTCGAATCCCACCTTGTACCAATATGATATACGATTATTGAATTTCATATGTACATTTATCTGACGCTCGGAGAAGGAAAACATCGTGACGGAATCTGCACATATCGGAGTGTAAATAAAAATTAATAAATGTAAAATATATATTATATATTTTTTTAAAACAAGCTTTTACGAAGGCATACTAAATTTCAGCTCAATCGGTCCACAAGAACCGAAGTTTCTATGGTCACCTTCTAACCTCATCATCAGACCAACTCCATGGTGTCATTTTATTGTATTGTCATCCAAGTTACGTAGGTATACCAAGTTTCAGTTCAATCGGTCTATTGGAAGTGGTTCAAATCTTCCTTGCAAGATTTGTAAACACACAAACATACGAGTAGAAAAGTGAAGTTAAATAAAAGTTTGTAAAAATATGTGTAAAGTCAACCAAATCGCATGGGGCTAGCGTGGTTGACTATGGAATTATCACCCTTAACTTAGGGTAGGTACTAGTGACGACGTAAAGTGTGCTGATGATGATAATCTATTCTATACATATAATAAAATTGTTGTGTCTGTTTGTAATATTGAAATAACCGCATTTTACTACATGTATATGAATATATGTACGGTACATGCACCAAAGTGACATTTTTATAAATTTTTGTCTGTCTGTCTGTTTGTCTGTCTGTTTGTTCCGGCTAATCTTTGAAATGGCTGAACCGATTTTGACGGGACTTTTATTGGCAGGTAGCTGATGTAATAAGGAGTAACTTAGGCTATTATTTTAGAAAAAGATCGCGTGGACGGAGTCGTGGGTGACACCTAGTGTGTACATAAAACTAATAAACTTCAATAAAAGATACCTTGGACAAACTTACAATTCCTTCTTTTTCAGTATACATAGTGTTAAAATAATATTTGTAAAATGAATAGTACGAACTACGTCTACGTCGTATTTATTCAATAAATAATTTTCTGTTCAATAACGTATTGAATAGGTTCATCAGCGCAAGTCGTAGAGTATTCTAGTTTTCTCTACCATGAATATTTAGGATTTCTACGAAAACAACTTAATTAATTCGCTAAAGAAAACTCTAATTGGATTTTAATAAATAGATGTATTTTTGGATCTAACTGCAAAGGTACTAAATCTTAGAAACAGACCGCTATAAATGTTTTTCACGAATATTATAAAGAGGAAGATTTGATTGTTTGTTATTTGTATTTTATAGGCTCGCAAACTACTGAACTTTTTGAATAAATTTATTCACTATTGGGAATCCCCTGGGGCTAGGTTACAATGTTTTTTTTTCCATTCTACGCGGATGAGTCGCGGGCAAACGCTAGTTTTTTATATGACTTTCGGTTTAAATTGTTTAAACTTTCGTGAGACATAACTAGAAATTTTAATACAACTATCACTCACGTGTAATATTACGGTGACGGCGCCGACTAGTTTCTGACCCATCAGGGGTCCATCAGACTGTTCATTGTTTTCTTTGCGGTCGCGTAGCGTATCGCACTAAGTGCGACTGACTAATAGACACGCAAAGAAACGAAATAAACACTCGCTCTGAGGAAGAACCCACGATGGGTCCGAAAGTAGTCGATGCCACTGGAATATTAGACGTGAGTAATAGCCGTATTAAAATTAATTAGTCTTTTAATTTAATTCATATTTCGCCACAGGTTAGATGCCATTGTAGTGGAAAGATATAAAAAAATGTCAATTTGATATCTAGTAAAAACAAACAAAATATCTGCAGAAAGAATATTAAGAAATAAAAGGTTTTAAAGACATTTAATACTACTTTTATAAATATGAACCCTGCGTTCTAACAAACGTGCAGACCGACGTCGAGTGTCAACATGCGATATGAGACAAGTTTCAGGGGTCACCGAGGTTGGCCTCAGTGAGGCACGTGCCGTCGAGACTACTTACGTGCGATATGAGAGGCAGGTTCCATGCCGCGGCGAGCTTTGCCTCGGTGAGACACGTGCCGTCGAGACCGAAGAACGCCACGACTCCGAGATCACGCATTTGCGTCATCACCCTGTACATCAATATAAATTAAAAACCAACATCTATTCAAATACTTCGAACATGGTAATTCTGCGCACGGATAGTCCCATCTTCGTTTTTTATATCACAAGGTGGCAAATAGCAAGCTGCCAGCTGAATTCGCTAAAATAGCGAAGCGACCGCTGCCCATAGTCATCCGCTATTGCAGATGCGTTCCCTACCTTTCATTGAGGGAGAAGGAAACACACAAAAAGAAAATATCCCTTACCAATACGTCCCCTCCTCCGTCTAATCCACTTTCCCGTCCCAACCCTTCCCTATAAGAAAAATATGGGAAGGGAAAGAGGACTATAATTAGGCCTCCAGCACCAGACTCATCAGACGAAACGCGGAATTACTCCCACTTCACGGCAGTCTTTTATACATCCGATCCACAATAAAATCGTTGTTTAATATTGATATTTAATTTAAAATCGAAGTAAATTGAACGAAATCGTGACTAGAAAATGGAATGTTTAATCTACATTGACTGTGGAAATTAATCCTTCAGTCTCTTTGGTAACATGAGTCGTAGTGGGCGTCTAGTAGTGATCTTCACGGGTCAGGTGAGTTACGTCAAATGCGTCGACACTTAAACGCAATGTATGAGTAATTAACACACTTTGTGGAATCTGACGTTACTTGATTTCCATATCTATATGAGGTTGGATTTTATTTTTTATGGGCGGCGCTATGCCGCACTCTCGTTCTGCTCCTGGCGTGGTTAAACCAGGGACGTTGGCTTTCTTTATTAATAAATAACAATATAATATTATGTTATCTACTACTTTTCATTACAATACAATAAAATTTTATAAAAACGATGACTATTTACAAGTTAAAATACAACAATTTTAATAATAAATAACTTTAAAAATAATACTGCTACTTGATATTTGACTTGTGTTCGAGGCTATGTTTTATTGAACCCCCCGTGCCCAGTCAAAATTTGTACCAGCACGGAGTCCAGCTCTATTTTGCGGAGAATTTATATAAGTTTGAATTAAAAATATTTATTACTGAGCAAAGTACGGTTAGCAGAAAATTAAGATGGACGTTAGTCTCATTTCATTTGAAAACATATAGAAGAATTTAATACAGATTGAACGCCAACATTTTATTTAAATTTTGGCAGATTTTTGTTAATTTACTAAAATTTATTGTAACCATTCCAACTAAGCTGTAGGCTTGTGCTAGGATATGGGATTCGAATTCTCGATCACATGATCCGAACTCCGCACCCTTCACTATAAGGCTATTTGTGCTTATAAATATATAAGTATAATATAATGTGAAGTGATGTAACTAATCTTTTCGATCAAATTTTTAGTTCGTGTGATCTAATTTTCACTGAGCCGCCAAGGCACTTCAACGGCGCATGTACGATTGCTATACAAAGTGACAGTCGCTCTCAGCAAGCTGTTAAGGCAAAAAAATCACCATGACTACAATCTATAATCTTATTAATACTAATTTGAAAGATTTAATACACAAATTTAAGTTAAGATGTACCTCCACAATGACTGATCTGATTTGGATGAAATTTGAAATAGGGACAGATTATAATATGAAGAAGAACATACTACTAAGTATTTTTAAATCTCATACAGACGATGTCACGGGTGATAGTTTGTTTGATAATATGATACCAACCTCAGCGATAGCGAGTCCCTGTCGAGAGGTAGCGGCGGCCTTGGCCGGCCTATGTCGGCGGCGACGAAGCGCAGGCGGCGGCCCGGCAACAGGCTCGGCTCGCGGTTTACGCCCGCCACTGCCAGCGGCAAAGCACCCAGAACCGTCTGCATCAAAAGGTTAATAAGGCCAAGGTATAAACACTTATTAATTTTCCTTTGTGAGAAAGAAGATTGAAAATTTACTATTTGATTGAAGATTTACCAGTCAAGATTGAGTATGCAAAGGTGTTAATCCCTTTTTATTTTACGGGTAAGGTAAAAAATTACCAATGAGGTTGGATGTTATGGGTGAAAAACGTATAATAATATTTTCCAAACCAGTTTTTGAGGAAAACGGTTGATTCCTAAACTTGAATATTTGGTGGTACATAAATAATTTTACAAGTGTGAATAAACTATTATATATATCTTTAGGTTTTTTTGTAAGGGGCAAACGAGCAGCGCAAACACCGAGGCGTTGCCGGCCTTTGAGAAGGTGATATGGTTGAAACCACAGCAATATTCTATTATTAGATCCTTATTTTGACGTCAACGACCTTATTTCTGACTAGGGTTCCGTCATAGGACGACTCGAAAGACCCCCAAGTACCTTCCACACCATCTTGATAGCTGGCAATCCACAACCGTGCAGTTTTCCCGATTGTTTTTGCATCGTACAGCCGCATTGTGGAATGGTTTGTCCTCGGCGGTGTGTCCAAACTCCTACTTCTTAGCATCCTTCAAAAAGCAAGCGTATCACCTTCTCAAAAGCCGGCAACGCATCTGCGGTTCCTCTGGTATTGCAGATGTCCGCAAGCGTCGAAGATCACCTCCGTGTTCACGCTGCTCGTTTGCCCCCTTCTTTTATAAAAAAAATATTTTGCTTTGTTTAGTTTCATCAAATGCCGCTAAATGGTGCCATACATATGACTATGGTGTATAGTATAGTAGTGGTAATCCGCAATACCAGAGGAACTGCAGATGCGTTGCCGGCCTTTGAGATGGTACGCTTCTTAAAGGACTCTAATTCGTAGCGGTTTGGAAACGCCGTCGGTGACAGTCCATTTCACAACGCCGAGTATGCGAGGCAAAGTTTAGCTAAAACCGCACGGTTTGTTATCGAGGTTTATACTAAGGTCTGCCCTCGGCCACCTCAAGCCCGGTGAAGCTGTAAATACCTCTTCAAGGCAAACAGTGACTATCCAGTCACAAAAAAAAACCGCACGGTTGGGGATTGCCAGCCATCGAGATGATGTGGTTTATACATGTCGGTCTAAATGAATCTAAAAAAGGCATACGAAACTATTAAGCTTGTTCAAGAAAATAATACTACTCTAAACACAACATTTTGAAAGGATGGGCTAATTTTAGTCGAAAATTTTATTTTCACTTTTTTTGTTACAAAAAAGTAAATAACATTAGTTATATAGATAATATCAAGAAATATACTTTAGGTTTAAATGATAGCTATTGAAGGTTTCTACTTCCACTAAGCTTTTAATCCCTCCTTTGATTAACCTGTACATAAAACAAAGTCGTGTTAGTTACACTATTTATAACTCAAGGGCTGTACCGTTTTTTATAATTTCTGTTTTTGTATTTGCGTCGGAAATAGGATAATAAGTATTAAAATATACAGGAATAAAAAACCTACTTATTAAATGCCTCTTAGGCGAAACGAAGTTCGCGGGCGCATAGTTTGAATAGACGGAAAACTTTGCACGATCATATCCACGAAATATCTTACAGGTAAATATTATACATAGTAAGTAAGTAAGTTATTTTTACTATAATATTATTACACGAGCCTCGGTGGCTAAGGGATTAATCTCTTGTGTTGTAATTTATATCCTTGATTATATACATATCCTTGGTTCGAATCCCGCCATCAACCGATGTGTTTTTCGATTTTAAAAATTATGATGCACATATCGGAGAAGAAATGCAAAAAATATGTTTGAAGTCAACCAACCCGCATTGAGCCAGTGTGACTAAAATTTAGAGGAGGCACTGAGCCAAATTACCACCGGGTTCTGTTGACGAATACATTTGTGTGCCCTCGTCTCGGTGGACAGTGATGTAGAGGAATCCTCCCACAGGGAGCTTACCCACTAAACCACACTGGGCAAAGGCAAAGAAAAAGGGCAAAGGACAGCCTTTGTCCTTTACGGTTGGGGGGTGGGGAGAGCATAGCATAGCCATCGCAACATTCCCCAAGGGACGTGGTATGCGTAATGTATCCCCCACTTAGAAAAACATGTGATTGACTAAGAGCTAGTCACCTCTAACTTAGTGTAGGCTCAGAGACCCTCAGTGGCGACGTATAGTGAGCTGATGATGATATTATTAAATACAAGTAAGTTAAACGTCATATGAATTGGTATTGTTTTCGATTCTGTAGTTACAATGAATTTAATATGATCGTGTCATGAAGTGATCGGATAAATTTAAATGTCATTCCACAATTTGATGTCACTAAGGATTTAATTAAAATGTTCAGTTAATCTAGCAGCCATTTCATTAACGTTTGACGCCGCTATATACACAAAGTATTTACATTTGTATATTAAAGTTTAGAATAAAGAAGGCTTAACTTATTTTAATGTGTATTAAATGGGGAAATAGTCAATAAGCGTACAACAATTTTGTCCAGTCCTATAACAAGGTAAACACTCCGAAATAAAATCATGCCTAACAAATATTGACAATCCAAAGTGAATTTAAATTTCGGACGTGTGTAGACGGCAAATGACGGCATATTACACTTTTTTTGAGAAATACATCATTGTACCAAGAACGTAACTGATTGTTGCCACTGGCAAATCTTCCCTACAAAATGTATTATTACATCGGTGTTTATTTTAGTGCGAGATAATCATTACATAGTACAAAACAAAGTCGCTTTCTCTGTCCCTATATCCCTACGTATGCTTAAATCTTAAAACTACGCAACGAATTTTGATGCGTTTTTTTTTAATAGATAGAGTTATTGAAGAGGAAAGTTTATATGTACAATAACATACATTAAATAGTGGAGAAATACTGTAATTTTTGAGGTTTCTAATGTGATGTCGTAAATAATTACATTTTTTCCCGCTTACATTGAAACAAACGCAGGTTGAACCCTACGAGATTTATCAGATTTATACCCGTACGAAGCCGGAGCGGGCCGCTAGTTATAAAATAAATAGAAAGGTGTAAAGTGGAACCAATCCCGTGTTTCGTCAGATGAATGTGGGTGCCTGAGGGCAAATTTTAATCCACATTCCTTTCTCATACTTTTCTTATAACAAAATGATGGAAAGGGGAAGTGACTTTGGTGGAGAAGGGGACGTATAAGAGGGGAAATGTGCTATTTCTGTGCGTCTATTCCCCCGTCGACTAAAAGGTGGCCAGCGCATCTGCAATTGCAGATATCTATGGGCACCGGTCGCTTTACTATTTCCGCAAATCCAGGTTCCACTAGCTCGATTGCCATCTTATGTTATAAAAAAAATATCTCATGTGAGTCTGCGATAAAAGGGTAGACATATAATTAAGCTAAAAAGTAATTGAAAAACTCTAAGTTTTTTACGGTTACTCCTATAATTGTATGTCTCAGTAGTCAAAGGCAAGAAAGGGTAGCCTTTGTAACATAATGATACTCGTAGGATATTCTGTTCACATTACATAGCAACAATCATAACGAGTTCATTTTATGTGACACAAAGACGTGACTTCTTTGTTGAAACTTGTACTTGATTGAAATGTTTACATTTTTTTTATTGGTATATCTGTGTAAGTTTTGATGGATGGATGTTATCAGGTATATCTAGAATGGCTAAACGATAGGTGAAATTTGGCAGAGATATAGGTAGTTTTGTTTTTAATTCAACGCTGACGAAGTTGCTGGCGAAAGCTAATCATTTATTTATTTTTTATAACAGAAGGGTGCAAACGAGCGCCGAGAACACCGAGATGATCAACTTTTTCGCAACACCAGGGGAACTGCAGATGCGTTGTCGGCCTTTGTGAAAGAGATAGGCTCGCTTCTTGAAAGACCTTAAGTTGTTATATTGTTAAAACTCGCATACCAAGTGATTGAAATGTTTTTTACGAGGTCGGTGTCACTGATTTCAATATGAATACGCTTACAATTTAAGAAGTTTGAATGGAAGAGACTAGTCTCTTGTGTTAACATCGTTTATCATTGGAGAATCCGTTTAGCGTCTACTGGAATTTCATTTAACCCCATTGTAGTTCGCAAAAGGTTCAGTAAAACGTAAGGCGGCATTCAGAGAAGCTTGATGGATACATCAGCCATTTCTTAGTGCATTTCGTATATTTTATCTACACTAAGCGTTCTCCTTAGCGAACATTTAAGTTCAACAATTAATGTAATATATAAACGCAACACATATCGAGAAGAAAAGGTGGTTTGGTAAACAAAGAGAAGCCGAAAAGTTCTAAATAATTTGCATAATATTATGATAAAGTTTTCAAAGTTATTACTACCTTAAATAATAATCACTTAGAGCTATGTTAGAACACGTAAGTTAGGCTTACAAACGTCTAAGCCCAAATAGCCCACTAGTTAAGGGTAGACATTGGACAACGTGGTTATGGGTTCCAATTCATTGAATGGTAACGACCAAATCAAGAATTATCTTTAAGGTTTGTTGGAATAGTTAAAAAAATAGTAGCACATTTATTAAATATAAAAAATAAGCATTGCCTTATTTTACTTTCTAGCAAGTCAAGTGTAATAGTTTCAGTCGAAGTGTGTACTTGAACAAAATTTGACATCTTAGCTTGTTTCGTATAATTTAATTTACTTTGGTGCTTTTCGTGCTTCGACGATTCCCTTGCGTTGGTACTCGGTACTATTGTTACACATTTGAATTTTTTTACCACGACCATGTAATCGAATATCCAAAACATTTAATTATTAGAGTATGGGATTATGGCTCGCATAAAAATCGTTGATGTTTGTTGTTCAGTGAGGTAACATAGAAAATTGTCATCGAACATAGAATCGATCGTAAATTGACGAATACGAGTAACCTAAATACCACGAGTCTGACAACTCTTTCGTGACAATTTTTTATTTTGAACTCATTTAGATTGCCCCGTTTCAGTTAAAAAATAATTCTATAATAATATAAAATTTTGATTTTTTTTTTAATATATTTAATTACTGACTGTTATAATAACGTGGATTCAAAATAATCTTAATAAATAAAAAATACGAAAGTTAAGATGGATGGATAGATGTTTATTATAGTTTGTCGCCTAAACTGCTGAACGGATTACGATGAAATTTGGTATATATGTAGAAGATAGTCTGGTAGAACACATGAGCTACTTTTGATCCCGGAAATAGTCACGGTTCCCGAGGGAAACGTAGTTTTTTTTATTTACATATTTACTCGATAATTTCACAACAGTTTAACATATCTTACTGAAATTTAGCACAGATATAGAACAAAATCTGGAACAACACTTAGGATACTAAGTTTTATTTAATTCCGAGCGGATGCAGTCGCGGACGACAGCTAGTAGGGATAAATTTAAACTTACCAGACTGTATCCATAAGCTCCTAGAAATCCAATTGTAATTGTATTTTCACTTGTCCAATTACTGTCTATATTGGAACACATTTTGGAACCTCCACAATTATCGCGTACAATATC
>JAAOEG020311925.1:0-16944 GCA_011763625.2 Papilio bianor | reverse complement strand
AAAAAAAACTAAATTTAAACTATTCTATCTTAATCTATACATATTATAAAATTGGTGTATCAGTTTGTTATATTGAAATAACCGTTTTTATATGCATATGAATATATTTACGGTACATACACCAAAAAATTTTTTTTTTAATTCCGGCTAATCTCTGAAATGGCTAGACCGATTTCGACGGTACTTTCATTGGCAGGTAGCTGCTGTAATAAGGAGTAACTTAGGCTACATTTATTTTAGAAAAAAAACGCGCGGACCGTGTCGCCGGCGACAGCTAGTCAATACGTCCGAAAACCATTTCACAAGCACGCATTTCTAGATTTTATTCCTTACTAAATGTAATACAGTGTTAATGTATCAGGACGTTACACACTCTATATAAAATCGAAAGAAAGTAGGGTTAACACGTTGAGTAAAACCAGATCTGAAACACCTTGTATATGCCTCGCTTACAGCTAAGAAAAGTATAGACCTCTTTGCCGTGTGTCATGCCAGGTGTAAAATACCTTGTTCAGAAATGAACAGAATAGAAAAATCGCTGACGCTTCGAACGTGTTAAAATGGCTATTTTAACTGTTTCATTAATCTGAGTCATCAATAAAAAAATATTAAATTGTGTCATTACAATAGTCATGATGAGTTGTAAATTAAATAACAATAACTTCGCAAAAAACATAATAGACTTAAAAATACACACGATGAAATAAACACTACATTATCTTACTTATCTTTATTTAATACTAGCTTTTGCCCGCGACATCGTCCGCGTGGAACTTCACGTGTTTTTGTTTATATTCGTGTGTATTTCTAAAACATTGACAGGAAACGTTTCCATATAGACTTTCATCCCCTAATCCTACTGTTGTTTGATACCCTTCAGGATAACATTTTAACGGACTTTAAATGGCGTATATATTTATGACGAAACAGCAACCAAAAAAGTTTGAAACTTTTTTATATCTAATTTTGTTATATCTAAAACTAACAATACTTCCATACTACATTCGAACCCCCACCCCCTTTTGACCCCTAACAACCGTTTTTTAGCAACAAAAAGTAGCCTATGTCCTTTCTCAGGCTTTAGACTATTTACGTACCAAATTTCATTTAAATCAGTTTAGTAGTTTTGATATGAAAGCAAGACAGACAGACAGACGGACAGACAGAGTTACTTTCGCATTTATAATAATTAAGTAGTAAGGATTATAAATACGAAAGTTTAGACGGATGGAGTTTGTTAGAGCTTGCAGCCTAAACGGCTGAACGGATCTCGAAGAAATTTGGCATAATTGTAGAGGATAGTCTGGATAAACGCATAGGCTACTTTTGATCCCGGAAATAGTTACGTTTCCCGAGGGATACATTTTGTTCTTTCATGTTTACACGATAATTCTGCAACGTTTCCACAATTAAAATTTGGAACAGATACAAAACAAAGCCTAGAAGAGTATATGTTACTTGCTATGTTTTTTATATTTCTGCGCGGACGGAGTCGCGGGCAAAAGCTATAACTAATGTTACTGACATAAATATTAATCTTACAAAGCTTAATTACTAAATAACTATTAAAATGCATGTAATAAATTAGGTTTAGTTTCCAAATAGCCGACGTTAATTAGTCATTATTTGTATTGTAAACTAGCTGTCGCCCGCGTCTCCGTCAGCGCGTTCTTTTTCTAAATTAAAGAATTTTTCTAAAATAAACGTAGCCTAAGTTACTCCTTATTACAACAGCTACCTGCCAATAATAGTACCGTCAAAATCGGTCCAGCCGTTTTACAGATTAGCCCGAACAAACAGACAGACAGACAGAAGACAATCCGATTTTATTATATGTACAGATAGGTGTTAACATTTTTACTGCAACACGTTTTGGCAAATCCCCGCTTCGCAATACATTGCATGAATAAAAGTGTATTTATTTGTATCTTTTTATTACCATATTAAATATCTTCATTCGATGAAGAACGTCGTTGCCTCAGGAAGTAAGCACTTGACTTGAAATCTGCAGGTCCTCGGTTCGAATCCCGTCATATAACAATGTGTTTTCGAATTCCGTATGTATATTTATCCGACGTTCTTACGGTGAAGGAAAATGTCGCCATGTATACTGCACATATCTGCGAAGAAATTCAAAGATGTGTGTGAAGTCAGCATTGGGCCAGTGTGGTCGACTAAGGCCTAGTCACCCCTAACTTACGGTAAGGTCCGAGCCCCTAGATGGACATTATGTGAGCAGTGTCAGTGGCTCAAGGGTTAAACACTTGAAATCTGCAGGTCCTCGGTTCGAATCCCGTCATATACCAATGTGTTTTTCGAATTCCACATGTAATTTTTTCCGATGTTCTTACGATGAAGAACATAGTGATGCAACCTGCACATATCGGCGAAACATTCAACGATGTGTGAAGTCATCCAATCCGCACTTGACCAGCGTTGTTGACTACGGCCTTGTCACCCCTACCTTAGTGTAGGCGAGGTCCTCAATGGGGACGTATAGTGAGCTGATGATTAATATATCAATTCCGTGTATTGTATTTAAGTTTTTTTTTTAATTCGTTATATCACGGAAAAAATTGCTTACAAAATAAGGATTTTAATGCACCGTAGTTGTTCGAGTATATACAGCAAATCGCAAGATTCCCCCACACGATAGCTGTATACTCGTCGACGTAATTGTTAAAATACACATATATTTTATTTATTCCTATTATTTTTATACAGTTACGAGCGTACACTTCCCTTAAAGGCCGGCATCGCATCTGCGGTTCCTCTGGCGTTGCAGATGTTTTTGGGCGTCGGATCCAATAATTTTAGGAGATCTGATGTTTGTTTGCGCTCTTAACCCATAAAAAAACATTTCTAAAACAAGATTAGATAACATTATTCTAAATCTGTTACAATAATCACCAAAAGTCTAATTTTCAGTTATAACTTACGGAAAAATGAACTTATTTTTTTCCATTACCATATATCATATAACATGATTAAACTAAGCGCTTTTGGTTAACCTAACTTTGGTTTTTAACTCCAGAATCATCTGTATAAAACATATTCCGTATCTGTTTTTATTGAACGAAAAAATCTAAAACAGTACAGTACAATACAGTCTGTCACAGAATTTATTAATCCACTTATGTATTTGCGTGTACTAGTTATGGGCACGCTCGGGGGCATGTTTACTTTCGTAATCCTAGCTCCAACACTTGCCCAATATAAACGTACTCTCACAGACGTTTTATCTTTTAAAAAAAACTATTTTTAAGAGTTTTATTCTACTGTACTTTCATTTTATTTCAATGAAAATAATTGCGTTTCATTTTAATGAATTATTCATATCAATTTAACCAAAACTTAAATTATGAACGAAAATAACGTCATTCATATAAGAAACAATAAATTGTAAATATTCCCAATTTCTTGTTATGTTACCTTTTAACCTATGGTTAACATTTTACAAAATACCAAGAAATGCGTATACGTGAGTCTGTATACCTATGACTGTTAACTTATTGAAATTTATTCTTTTGAATATTCATAAACAAAATAATAATTCATGTCAAACGTCAACAAATTATTATGAATCTGTTAATATATTTAGATATTGAAAGTCACATACAGTGTGAATATAATAACAAATACGACAAGCAATAAATCATAGAATACACTATTGAATAGGACACTAGATTTAGTCTTAGGTTTCATTAGGTTTCAAAGGATGACCTACATTAAATGGTGGATCTAATACACTGTACAATGTACTATCAGGGATTATGGTGGTGTACTTTAAAAGCTATAGTCATTCATACGTTACAATAATCAATAGGACGCAGCTTCTATATGTGTCTGTAAGATTTGTCGGTCACATACGCTAGTAATTGTTTTTTTTTATTATTATATCGTTTAGGAAACTCACTGCTACCTAATTGATTATTTATAAGTAGAGAAGGAATCACGATGGTAATGACAAGTTGAACTAGACACTTTTTCTGTAAGTAGAACACCGCGAATTGCCCTGACTATACATGATCAATATAATTGCTCTTCAACACGCTATGTCAAGAGACGTCATTCAGTTTGTTTTTTTCAGAGAGGACATGGAGAAGGTGAACATTCAATTCCACGACAATGACACGGTGACATTCCAGCACAAAAAGATACTGCGATTCGTCCCCGAGCTGTCCGTGGACAAGACGCAAAAACTACTCGTACCCAACATACCGCTGCTGGTGAGATCATAGTTCCATAGAAATGTAAAACCATAAAGCCCTAACAAACCATGCTCCTATAGATTATCTACCCTAATTTATACTGTTTTAACTTTCGTGAGACATTATTAGAACATTGTAAAAACGGCTAACTCACGTATATTTAATCCGGTATCTGTGAGAGAGGGGTCGCAACCGCGACATAATACCAGACCCATTTACCCTGAAAAGAGTCTCCGATGGGCTCGAAACTAGTCGGTGCCGACACTGGATTATATATATGTGAGTTTTTTTTTGTGGCAGCTTTATGACGCCGTCTCGTTCCTCTAGCATGATGGCCAGAGACTTTACTCATGTAACTACTAAAGATTTCTAATATGTTAAGTTAAAGTACCTTAAATTAAATTAAATATTACAATATAATACAATTACAACTATTAAACTTATGGACATTTACAAAACAGTGTAACGCAGCATAAATTAAAATAATCAAAATGGCTACATTTATGTATATACTATGGTAAAGATAAAAAGACTAGAATTAGGGCAATATACGTGAGTTAGCCGTTTTTATTTTGTTATAGCCTATTTTATATGATTTTGATTTTTTATTTATGATATGATTTTTAGTACGTCTCATTTTCGATTAAAAATAACCTTTGGACGAAAAATATTCTCGACTCCTAACGTTGATCCGCTCCATAAATAACACTGTATATGTTTTTATTTTTTTATATATGTCTTAACGGCCAGCAAAGAGTTAATGTGTGAAAACAAAAGAACAACAATTAAGACGATATAAGAATAAATGACAAGGAAAAAAAATATTTAATTCTCATAATTTTCCACAGGTATTTATAAGGATTGTTAACTTCAATACACGTAAATAAATTTGCCGTAAAGACACAGTTTTTGCATATTTTTTTTGGTTACAATATTTTTACAAATCTGTTATAGTATGTTTTTATATAATATTTATTTTATAAATTTAGGTAGCTTTAACAGGATAAATTAGCAAAGAATGGTTTGGTCAGGTTTATTATCCAATAAATAATAAACGACATTGATAAAGTTTGAAGTGGTTTGCGTACAATGTGATAAAAAATTATATGGAACTATATATTTTTTCTTTAATGGAATATAAAAGTGTTTTTTACACTAAAAGCGGCAAACGTTTTATGATGTTTGTGACCACCGACATCAGTAACATGTCGCAAATGTATTGCCCCTACCTTTATTGTGCAGAGAAAAGACTATATATAAAGGATTCCCTTTACTTCCCGGATTCCACAGAAAAAGGATTGTCTACCAGACTCTACCAGGAATACATTCTTCTTACTGTCGATTCTATTTTCCATTTTTAATGTAATAGAAAAGTGTGATATACAAAGACGAGAATTAAACAATGTTATTTTAAGACCTGTTTCACAATGTCCAAGTTAAATAAGCTACCTCTTACTAATGGAAGGATGGAAGGATGTTTCTTAGAAGGTATCTCCAGAACGGATCAACGGATCTCGATGAAATAGATGTAGAACATAGTCTGGAAGAATACATACGCTATAAATTAAGTATATTTTAATAACGCGGACAGAGTCGCGGGCAAAATCTATTGGAAAATATTTGTAAAATAAATTAGTTTCCGAATCTTTAAATAAGCTGTAAAACGAAAATTATTATAACAGTTTTTATCAGTCAGTTTTAGCCCTATTTCAATTCCCAACCTTATTTGAAAGGGATGGGAAGGGGAAGTGTATTTGATGGGGAGGGGAATAAGAAAGGGAAGTATTCTCTTCTTGTGCGTCTCATCCTCCGACGATGTAAAGTAGTCAACGCATCTGCAATAGCGGATGTCGCTTCGCTATTTTGGCGATTTTAAGTCTGTTGCTCGTTTGTCACCTAATATTATATGAAATGGTATATGTTTGGTAGTTTTCCAGCACTTTATATGGATGTTATGAAACAGGCCCTTCAATGAATTAATAATTCTGCGGATTCCACTTCTAACATCCGGTTCATTAATTAATGTACGAGGTTACTTCCTTGAGTTATTCCGGTACAAACAAAAGTAAATTTTGTATGCAATTGTGTTTACATAATAATTGGGCATAATTTAAATTTTTTGTAATTTTCCAAACATAATTTGTACGACCGCTCGTAATTAGCTCTCAACGCATGGATAGTAGGACCAATACGAATGGAAATGGTCCTAACGCTGGTATTAACAGTGGTAGAGCCTGCTTTAACATCTTCGCACAAATGGGCCGGTTCGCCCACACCAATACTGTTTCGTCTGATGAGTGTGGTGCGTAGTCTTCTTACCCTTCCCACCCTTATTTTACAAGGAAAGGACGGGAAGGGGAAGTGGACTTGACAGGGGAGGATACGCATAGGAAGAGGAAATATTACCTTTCTGTGCGTCTCCTCCTCCATAGATTAAAGGTAGGCAACACATCTGCACTTGCGGATTACTATGGGCAGCAGTCACTTCGCTATTTCAGCGATTTCAGGTGGCCGCTTGCTCGTTTGCCACCATGTAATATAAAAAAACAACCTAAATTTCTGTACAACGTTCCTTACAAAATTGTGAGCCGCCATGTTTAGCGTAACTCCCAAATGATAGGGGATCTGGATGAGAACTTATAACCTATTAACGATATGTTTTTCACGCGGACGAAGTTGAGAGTAACTAGTATAGAATATAAGTATGACAGAACAATATTGTGTCATTATATTTCACCTTGTCTTTAAGTAACTTCTAAAGAGTCACTTTTATGGGCCCACATAGTAATCTTACTGATATGAATGTTTAAATGGATGGATGTTTCTTAGAAGGTCTCTAGAACGGCTCAACGGATCTCGTTGAAGTTTGTCACAGATGTAGAATATAGTCTGGAAGAACACATAGGTTATTTACTAAGTTTTTTTAATTCCGAGCGAACGGAGTCGCGTGCGACAGCTACTAATAAAGTATATTAAATATTACGAATACAGGCATTTTAAAATTTTCTTGATTTGTATATAACCTCAAAATAAATATTTATTTTGTCCAATTGTAAGTATTGATAATAATATATTAATCACTGTAAACTACAAATATCACATCACATCGGTATGTATTTTTTTACTGTTCATCATCACCATACAAAAAAAGATCTTTCTTTTCCAGACGGTGACATCATTCTCTCCGAACCTGGCCGGGTTCGTGTTCAATTTGCTTGTATCAGGGCTCGCCATAACTTATAAGGATCGCGCCAAGCCATTCGTACATGTCACTGCTGAAGAACTCGTTTTCGGGTAAGGATTTTTCTGGTTTGCTATTGTCCATGGACAGGATATGAGCAGTGAAATTTGTGCCTATTTGATTATCACTATTTTGGCGCTAATCGTAGCTGTTGCTAGCGTTTGTGAGGCCATGAATAAATAATACAGCCGTGAGCAAATATAAAGGGTCGGTTAAGAAAGTTTGAATATCTCAGAAGATAAAAACGCTAAGTACCTGAAAAAATTGTGCATGATAGTACTTAGTACTTAGTGTTTAGTGGCAATACTATGTATTAAAATCTAAATAAAAATAAAATTTAATGAAAAATACTGTATTATTCAAGTTTACGTAAGATATCCTTTTTCGTCTAAGTTTATGTTTTTTAAAGAAATATAAATAAATTAATAGAGGTATTTTATTTTATTTTAAGGATATTTAATTGTCTATCATGCACAATTTATTTCAGTTGGCTAGCGTCTTTATCTTCCGAGATATTCAAACTTTGTAACCGACCCTTTATTGTTTCTCACGGCCGTAGTATTACCTGAACTAACTGTCTATAATTTATTAGATTGTTATAATTGGAACGAAGCAGAAGCTGTCATTTCCAAGCAGCAATCTGTCAATATCTATAGATGTCATCGGGTATCTAGGCAACCAGGGATTACCGCCAAAAACATGTTTTTGTCTCTATTTATTTAAAGATAAAGTAAGAGAGGGCAATATGCTTTTGATGCACTTCATCGCGTAGTTCTCATTATTGCCGCAGTGATAGTTGGATATAATGAACAATGCCTTTTAAAATGTCTAACCCTTTGGATACATTTGACGAGTGAGACTCGTCGCCGATATAAATTACCAAAGTTACAGATGAACCTGACGTTGTAATTTAACATGACAGTAAAATTAAATACTTTCAATGTGTTACAAAATTTAAAACAAATTGGGACAAGGGTTAAGGATGATTTCTTTGACCATTCACTAGAGATGGGTTGAGTAGAGATTATGATTCTAGATAGTTGTTCTCATAGAACTGGCAATTGATAATTCAACACAAATTAGATAGCTACTTTGTTCTTCAAAACTAAATAAATAAAACTATTAACCAGATATCTGGTAATTAAGAGAAAAATTATAAAAAAATATATTTAATGTTTTTTTACAGTAAATTGTCCATAAATAGTAAAATATGCTTAATAAAAACAAAAATTAATAAAACCCCGAAATTATATTATAGTATTTATTTATTCGATTATCTTTTAAAATAAGATCGATTATTGATAGTTACCTGTCCATATAGTAAGACATTAAACCTCATACAAACTCGATATTTTATAGGCGTCAGTTCTCAAACTCCATCCTTAAATTTTTTATTGTATGAAAAATAATATTTTAAAGCAGAAATCATAGTTCACAAAATGTTGATCTTTCCCCTTTTAGAATAACATTAGGTATTTACATTGGTGATATTTTTGAACAATTACTTAGTACTAGTTTCAAATCGCGACACCGTCCGAATTTAAAATAACTCAGTAAGTAAACTATGAGTTTTGCAGACTACGTTCTATGTCTGTGCCAAATTTCATCATGAGCCTTTTTGAGATACCTTCAAACAAACATCCATTCATCCATCCAAACAATCCCTATTTATAAAGCTTAAAAACAAATAAACTTATTTTTCCTTTGACAGTTACAACGACCCCCTAGTGACGCTGGCCCATTATTTCTACCCAAAAGGCAAACGACCTAACAGCCAGATGGGACTTCTCCTTGCCGTAAGTAAGACCCCCCTTTGTTTTATTTATACTAACAGTAATATTTTATACTAATCATGAGAAACGGTTTTCTAAGTAAACAAAATACAATAAAATGTTATTGGTTAAAAAAAGTTACAATGCTGCGTCAGTGAACCCTGTTTCTTTAAGGATGTTACAAAAAAAACAACAACAATCGAGGAGTTTCCATTATAACTCAATAGGATTCACACATGTTTGAAATCTGTATCAATTCATTTACCTTAATCGATGTTTTAAGCAGGTTACTTTACTTTTTTACTTCATCCTCAGCTTGCTATATATCCCCACTGAGAGTCTCGGAGCCTACCTAAGTTAGGGGTTACTAGGCCTCATGCCTTCACACAAATCTTTGGATTTCTCCTCCGATATGTGCAGGTTGCATCACGATGTTTCCCTTCACCGCAAGAACATCGGATAAATGTATATATGAAATTCGAAAATCGTAAAACACATTGGTATACGGCGGGATTCGAACCAAGGACCTGAAGATTACAAGTCAAGTGCTTACCTCTGAGCCGCCGACACTCCCGACACTACTTTTTATTTAATTATTAGTTATAGATTAATAAAGCCAGCTACACACCTTCATTTTCAACTGGACTGCCGGGCATTTAAAACCTTGTGGAGTCAACTTTAGATCTGTCAGTATAGTTCTGTAACTGAACATGTATTGGCTTAAGGATCCTTAATTCAAATTTACACTAACATTTCTACACTAAGCAATGGTTTAAATAACCCTTAATAAGTATATTATTTAAAGATGTATATGTAAATTCTTGTACATTCAATAGAGGAACGGCACACTGGATGAGGTGTCGACGATATATTCAGGCGAAAAGATGGATCGCTTTGGTTACCTGGACAAGGTGAACGGACTGGACCACTTACCACACTGGAGGGACAGACCCTGCAATAATATCAGGTGAGTCAAAACTATGAACCTTTTAAGTTAATGCCACATTGGATCCTTTGAGTTCATATTTTTTATTGCTCGACGATTTTTCCTTCGTCACAAGAACGTTGGTTAAATCACTACATAGTATAAAACAAAGTCGCTTTCTCTGTCCCTATATCCCTTTGTATGCTTAAATCCTTAAAACTACGCAACGGATTTTGATGCGGTTTTTTTAATAGAGTGGTTGAAGAGGCAGGCTTATATGTATAATAACATCCATTAAATAGTGGAGAAATACTCTTACTTTTACTCTTACTTCTAATGTGATATCGGCAATAATTAATTTTTTTCCGCTTACATTATAACAAATGCAGACTGAACCCTACGAGATTTATCAGATTTATACACGTGCGAAGCCGGAGCGGGCCGTTAGTTTACTTATAAAATTGAAAAATCTGTAGTTCTTAGACACTGAGCCACTCTCGCTATATAACTGTTTTTAACAAGTTCGAAGCGCCAATAGCCTAATGATCAAGGGTACTGATTTCCGACCATGTGGTTGAGAGTCCAAATCCTGCCATTTGGCTACTGTCGTAAACCATGTCGTAGCACAAACTGGTAAAAGAAATAATAGTAAATAAACCAAAGTCTCCTAATATTTTAAATAAAATAAAAACTATGACATTTTTAAGTAAATGCTACTTCGGATTTCCTTTCTCATAAGAACGTTGGCTACGTATTAACTTTTCTTAATTCCGCGCGGACGAAGTTTCAAGAAAAAGTTATGTAAAAAATCTAAAAAATACATTAGCATATTGCCGGAAACAATCGAACCTGTAGTACACAAGTCTAGTCTTTAACCATTGAGTCACTGACGCACGCTATTTAACTGTCTTTTAACAATTTCGGTTACTTGCAATCCAGGTTACTACTTAATAAGGCTTGATTCTAATTAAGTAGGTTAGTAAGTGACGTCTGAATTTGACAATACATAATGCATATCTAAGTATAAAATCTTAATTGTTTCTAGTATTCAATTATATACAATTATCACAAACGTTATATATCTTGTTTTACGTCTACTGAGAAACGATTTGCTTTATTGTATACATAAGAACTAAACATATTTAGTCGGCTCGTGTTTATTGCAGACATTTTATTAACTTAATGACCATTTTAAATGCAGAACTATAATTTTAAATGTAATGAATATAACTTATTGTTTTTGTTGCGAAATATTATGTTACTTTTGTAGCAACTATTATATAAAATAATAACCTTAATAATACAAATGAATGTTTAGATGGATGTTTGTTAGAAAGTGTATCCAAACAGCTCAATAGATCTCGAAGAAATTTTAAAAGCGAAATTTTAGATGTATGGATGTATGTGTTGTTCGTTATCTTATTCTTACTAATATAAATGGGAAATTTAAGATGGATGTATGAATTGATCTTTGTTTGAAGATATCTTCAGAACAGCACAACGAATCTCTATAAAATTTGCTACAAATATGGAACGTAGTCTGAAAGAAGACATAGGATTTAATGGGGAAGGCGACGTAAACGTTCGTACTTTGTCCAAAAATCAGATGGATGGTTTAAAACCTTTTTGCTATAAACTTCTAAATGCGTCCTTCAATTCTAAATAGGAGACATTATCATGATTGCAGATTTAAATCGCAAATCAACGGATCTGCCGCGGACAACAACGCAATTAAAACAAAATGATGAATATCAGTTTTATCACGATTGTCCCGCAACTGTAGTAGTGATGGGACAGGACATTTAAAATCAGTATTGCTTATATTAATGAGATAAATATCCACGGGAGCTCCAAATGTAAGGTCCAAGAAGTCTGTTTAGGACCGAAGAAGTGGAGACTTTTACTGTCGATGGCCCATCTCCTTTCGCCACCCTAGTTTAAACACCTCTTTTTTCTATGCCTTTTCCCAGTTATTTGGGGTCACCCTTCCTCTTCTTCTCCACACAACACGATTATTGGAAACATTTTCGTTAAGGTCTAATTCAAATTCTTTTTGGAACGTTATCAACCAAATCGTCGCTGGTTTTACGCGCCGGTGGTCATCGGCATGTTATTTATACACCATATGCAATACCTACTGATATTATAAATGTGAATGTAAGTTTGTTTGTTACGCTTTCACGCGAAAACTACTCAACAGATCATCATGAATCTTTGTACACATATTCTTGGAAGTATTAGAAGTAGCATAGGATTCTTTTTATTAAAAAAAAATGTTACGAAAAATAAAAAAATATTTGAAAAAAAACAAAAATCTCAAATGTAGCTTCTTCAACGCCATCTAGCGGTTATGGTGCCCGAGGGATTATTAGTTATTTACTCGATAATTTCGCAATGGTTCAACATATCCTACTGAACTTTTGCACAGATATACATAGAATATAGTCTGGTATAACTCATAGGATACTAAGTTTTATTTTAAATACGCGCGGACGGAGTCGCAGGCGTCAGCTAGTTAATTGTAAAAATCCCGACCATATCGAAGCGCAAAAAGAGTATTGTTAAGTCTGCGGATAACTGATATGACTTGATGGAGAGCTCGAAACTCGCTTTTCGACTATTATCGTAATCCATGACCTAAGACAAGTGTACAGCTTGGATGGAATAGTCACAAGAAATATTATTATTTAGTAAATAAACAAAAAAAAATCCTATTTAAAAATAAATATGACACACTCATTTTAATGACATATTTATTTAAAAACTAGCTGTCGCTCGCGACTCTGTCCGCACTTTTTTTTCTAAAATAAAAGATTTTTTCCTAAAATAAACGTAAGCTAAGTTACTCCTTATGGAGTATTATTGTATTGGCGCCGTCACGTCAAAATCGGTTCAGCCATTTCAGAGATTAGCCGGAATAGACAGACAGACACACAAACAGACATAGACAAAAATTGTAAAAAAATATATTTTGGTGTATGTACCGTATATATATTCATATACATGTAGTAAAAAACGATTATTTCAATATTACAAACAGACACTCTAATTTTATCATATGTATATATATAGATTAATTCAAATTAGAAATTGGTGTATGTTTGTTAGGTACCAGGTATTTCTCGCCAAAAAACCATAAAACACAAAATTGCACCAACTTAAGTCAGTACAACACTATTGTATTTTACGATGCACGAGATCTGAATCGCACTGCAGACCTTAAATAATAATAAATCCGTGCACCCGATGTAATTACGCGGCCGGTATTTCCCTGAGTTATACTAAGAAACGGAAATATGACACTAATCATGTTTAAACTGTAATGATGTCTTCACTGACAAACAATGACATCGCATTGCAAAATTATAGGCGAGGACGTTTATTTCCTACCCACGATGATATCATTTGACTGGTATAACTGACTAAGGTGATTCATCGACTTGAAGTGGGCCTTGGCCGATAACAAATGTCTCCACTTTCCCCAATCCGCCCTGACCCATGTCCGGATCTGGTGCTCCCAAGGATTTTCCACCTCATGTTTCCAGCCATTGCTTTTTAAAATTAGAAGGTGGCAAAAGCGGCCAACAGAAATCTCAGAATTAGCGAAATTGCCCATAGACTTGTACAAGTGCTACCTTTAATCGACGGAGGAGGAGACGCACAGAAAGGGAATATTTCCTCTTCCAATGCGTATCCTCCCCTGTTAAATCCACTTCCCCTTGCCATCCTTTCCTAGTAAGATAAGGGTGGGAAGGGAAAGAAGATTAAAATTAGGGCTCCGGCACCACACTCATCAGACGAAACGCGGAATTGCTTCCACATCACGCCTGTCTTCTGTGTGTTCGTGGTATTACACCGGGCGAACCGGCCCATTCGTGCGAAAATGTTAAAGCGGTCTCTACTACGTTTAATACAACACATGTACTAAATTATAGCTCTCAGTTTGTTGTACGATATTCGGTTGTACGTGGGAAGTGTATTTAATTCCTTGACTGCAATATTCATCGCTGGAACCTTCACAAGGTTTTTCAATCTGATGAAAATAATTTCCAAGAAATAGTAGAACAGTAATGGCTTTAACTGCTTTACGGAAGTTTATCTTTTCCAATTTTTTCATGAGGTATTTTTATCTTTTCTAACAATCATCCTTTCATCTTTATAGTAATGAATACTGTTTTTAACATAGTAAATACAATTAGTGAAAGAAAAACTACAATATGTTTTTTAATATTATACGGTGGCAAACGAGCTTTGCTATTTCGGCGAAATAAAGTGTCCGCTTACACTTTATTTCGCCGAAATAGCAAACGGATATATGCCCAAAACATCCGCAATTATAAATGCTTTGCTAAACGCAAATCAACGGACAAAAAGATGCACAAAAAGACTAACTAAAATTAGGCCTCCCTAAAATTAGGCCTCCGACACACTCATCAAACTAAACACGGAATTGCTTCCATTTCGCATCTGTCATCTGTGTGGTCGTGGTATTGCAACGAGCCAATTCTTGCAACAGATGTTGTTTGGTTTTAAGTCGAATTTCTATGTCGGTCGACTTAACCACCGCAGACCAAAAGAGAGATTATATTGCCTCTCATTCTGATCTGAGGCCATCTAACAGTGCCTTTCACTCGGATCCGAGCGAGCGTTCTGTTATTTTTGTAATCGTTATTGTTTGTTTATTTTAGTTTGACAACAATGGATGTAACTTAATCAAAATATCTTTTAAATAACTTTGATTCATATTATATTTTTATTTTTATACAAGTCAATGTTTATATAATAATAAATAGAACAGAAAATATTTAATGAAAATTCCATTTACTCTAGAGTCCTACGTGACCGTTGTTTAATAATTTAAGAACGATCTATTGTTCGTTTGATGAGATGTGACAAATATGACTGTATCTTACAATGTATGAAGTCATACAACTGATTCATACACATGTCTCACAATACATCTTAAAAACGTACCAAAAAACCCTAATGAAGCTGTCATGTTTAAAATAAATGCTTGTTTTTTATCTTTATAAATCCCATGTCATAATTCTTACAAATATTATAACTGCGAAAGTTTAGATGGAGGTTTGTTTGATATCTTCATATAGTCTGAAAGAACATATAGTCTACATTAAGTTTATTTAAGTTTCGCATAGACAGAGCCGCGGGCGACAGCTAGTTACAACTATTTGCATTTATTAATTGGCGAGGAATAATTCTTTGTTCTCTTGAAGCAATTTCGTTATTTGTTAATGTATGTATCTCGTACTAAATATACTTTAAGGTAGTTTACTTAACTATTCTGAGTACGACGGTAAAATTAAAAAATGTGTCGGTACAAGAGCTTTCATAACATTGTTTAAATAAAAGGCAATCGATACGCAAACGAGTCCGGGACCTTCGTCAGTACAAACAGACGGACGAACACAACTTATGTATATATGTTTGTTGGACAAACAAACATCACTCAATACCTATGTAATATGTGCGACAAAGTGTGTTGTATTTCGTTAGTACGCCATCTTTGCCCTTGGATATATATTTCCTTCGTTATATAATACCATGAAATTTAAAATTAATATATTATAACCCAACCCAAGAAACGATTCTTATATTAAATTCGATGATTACTTTAATTAAGTAGGGACGGTTTTATGATTAATTAACCTTTAAACGATAGATCAGGTTTTTAAATCGTTCTAATATTATAAATCCGAATGTTTCGATGAATGTTTGTTTGAATGTAACTCCAGAACGGCTGAACGATCTCGATGAAATTTGGCACAGATATAGAACACGGTATGGAAAAACACCTAAGCTACTAAATAAGTTTCTTCTTAATTCCGCTCGTACGGAATCGCGGACAAATACGATATAATAAAATTTAAATTAATGTAATTTAATGCGAAACATTTAATAGGTTATAAAATAATTCAGA
Organism: Papilio bianor; assembly: GCA_011763625.2. Lineage (NCBI taxonomy): Eukaryota > Metazoa > Arthropoda > Insecta > Lepidoptera > Papilionidae > Papilio > Papilio bianor. Next base: position 857 of record JAAOEG020311925.1, on the reverse strand, counting down.
TAAACAAAATTGATTTAAGATCGTTTTGCTTGTTGTTTATTACCATCAGTACCGCTTATGAAAGATTACGTAAATTGCGGAAAAATAACAACGAATTAGCATCTATTAGTAGTTATTATCGTACAAAGCCTTAATCATTTCGTGTTGACTAATACTTAAAATAAATAAAATACAAAAAATAAACTCCAACAATGGAAGAGCTAACTAAATTATTTTTTCACGATTGGGTCATCTCGACTCAACTCTTGTGAACAACACTGAAGAAGACTACTTATAATAAAAACTTTTCTTTCTAATTAAAAAATTAAGCAAGGAAATAAGGATTTGACGTAGAAAAAGAAAAATATCTATTCATTAAATATAGTCAACAGAATTGCAATTCCTTCGTTTGTTACATTTGCTGTTAACCTTATATCAGGCGCAAATTGCATGCAAACTTTGAATTTTTTTTAATTTGATAATTTTTTCCTCAGGGCATCGGAAGGTTCTTTCTTTCCGCCGCGTGCGGTAACCAAGTCGGATATCGTATACGTTTACGACAAGGACCTCTGCAGGATCCTGCCATTGCAGTACAGGAACGATATTTACAAAGATGGTGAGTTTTTGACAAATTTTTTGATTGGCATTTTTTTAATATAAACAAATCCAAAAATGTCGTTATTTTTACATCTGGCAAAAGTTAATGCCATCAAGGAAGATGCAGGAGGTTCGTAAGTATTTGGCCATTTAAAAAAAGATAGATTCCATGTATTGACTTAAAAATGCTTTATCTTTTTAAATATAATTTCTTAACCATTTCGTAAAAACGAGGTGTAATTAAACTGCCTTAAAGAAACACATAATAGACTTCTAATACA
>JAAOEG020309246.1:0-12717 GCA_011763625.2 Papilio bianor | reverse complement strand
AGCTTAAGCTACAAACTCTAACAAACATCTATCTTTGGGATATTACTAGGATAGCTCCAAAACCTTTACAAACATTATATTATTTAAACAATACAATTGGTTAGAAAATGCTTCATATCTGAAAAAAAAAAACTTATCGTGGTATAAAATTAATGGTAATAAATATTATTATTATATCCGTGTCCATTAACACTTAAATAAAGTTAAATACATGTTAGTGGTTTAATAGTATTTATTCTCTTAATACTTGTTCAGACAATCTTATTTGTGTCACGGCCACTTATGCATAATATAGTGAAATTAATGTTTACTTGTATTTTATATGTTCCAAGTAGCGTTCATCTCAATGCAATAAAACTTTGTCCGTTTATACACGGTCATTATAGATTAAATGCCATCATTTAAATAATATCCCTATGATTAGAAATACGGACTACCATTCGTGTAATCAAATACCGTCATTCGATATTTTCTTTAACTATTGGTTTATAATCTTCAAGACTATTCTCAGATTTTTAGAAGAAATATTACCAAACGAGCGGTCGCCCACGACTTCGTTAGCACAGAAAAAGACACCAGCAATAAACATGCCTGCGTATATCAGCTACCTTCACCTCAAAGTCCAGTCAAAATCGGTCCATCCGTTACAATAACCCGGAACAAACGCGGCCTTGCGGACAGACGGAGAGTCAGATAAACATAAACATTGTACTGGCGTTATTAGAAACGCAAACACACTTAATTTATGAAACAGAATTTATTTTTACAATTTTACATTCAAACACTCCATTTTTATGACTGATTATAACTCACGTCTTTTTAGTACACTTTCCCAGCATTTAATTGAATGACGAAAGAGGGGACAGGATGTTACGGAGGAGAAGACATAAAGGGAGAAAAATGTCCTCTTTATGTGCGTCCATACCAACGGTTAAACGTAGTCAACGCACCTGCAATTGCGGATTTCTTTGAGCAGCGGTCGCTTCGCTATTTCGGCAAATTTAATTAGCCGCTTGCTGCTACATTAAAATGTGTGAAAAAAAAGTAATGTTAGACTGCAAATTGTACTATGTTAAGAGTTGTAGTCGCTAGTCTTATGTTTGAGTAATTTTTCACATATTATTGGTGCGCAGAGGCTTTGCCGATGGCCTAATGACGTCACGCGTTAACTGATCGTACTGGGCTGTGAGCCCGGGATGCGGTAGTGTTGTACTCGGAGGGGGAGTCATCGGCAAACCCTCTGCTAGAAACATGAATATTATAATTATATGGTGACTGTGTGAAATAACATATACTTAATGAGAGATAATTATAGTACGTTTCCACGGCGTTTTATAACAGCAATATGAATAAATAGAGAATTTATAGTTGTTTATTTATATTGATGTAGATACGGCACATGTGAGACCGTTAAATGAAAAATATACTTTACTAGCTTTTGCCCGCGACTACGTCCGCGTGGAACTTCACGTATCTTTGCTCGTTCGGATTAGAATCATCTAATATGGTATTTCTAAAACATTGCCCCATTTTCATACAGCCTTTCATTCCCAATCCCTTTTGTCGTTTTACACGCTTGATAATAACATTTTAACAAACTTTAAATGGCGTATATTTGTTGACTGTGTTGACTGTGTTGTGTTGTTGTCGTTGACTATTATGATACGTTGACTATTTGATGTTGACTATATAGCAACCAAAAAGTTTGCAGGTGTTATCTCTAAAAACAACAATACTTCCATGTTACATTAGAACCCTTACCCCTTACACCTCCTTTTTCGATATTTTCCGATAAAAAATAGTCTATGTCCTTTCTCAGGCTTTATGGTTTTTTACGTACCAAATTTCATTAAAATCGATTCAGTGGTTATGATGTGAAAGCAAGACAAACACACAGAGCTACTTTTGCATTTATGATATTAGTAAGGATTATTAAATGCCATAATTTCATAATAGCGCAATTTCCAATATTAACGCAAATTTTACAAATTTAAATTTAACTATTCATTAACGACAGGCACTAATTATTTTAATAAAGAAATTACAGTTCAATTTAATTTTACAGAATGAAATCTATATCGGGTCACCCTCTGATTGTTGTAACTGAAGAAGATGTTAAGAAATCGCGATCATTGTGTGGAGTTGAACAACCAGAACGAATAAAGGATAGCTTGGATGCTATCGATGAATGGTGTAAAAAACAAGATCATCTTGTAGAAGCATATAAGAACTTAGGTAAGTCTTTGAATAAGTCTTGAGTTACACTAATAGGTACCGTCCAAAATAATTCTGTAAACAACGTATGTACCAGTGTTTTTTTTTATTTTATCATCCATTGTATTTCAAACAAAGAACAATTTTCAAGTTTTAGCTTTAATCGTGAGAAATTGCATCATTCCAAAACAGCATTATATTACATTTTAAATAAGCAATTTTTATAGTTTTATCTTCTTTTCGTCGTTACCGACTTGCAAGTAAATATCCATTTCGTGTATTCCCTCTCTCAATATGAATTAATTAAAATGAACACCGGAACCGGATCTTTTGGATCGATTATTGGGTCGCACTGGAAGAATAACATTTATACAAAATAATAAAATCAATGAATAATTTCAAAAAATCGTATTAACTAACTCTTTATTGAATTATTTTATATTTGTTTTTCTCTTGTTTTTATATTAATACTAGCTATCGCCCGCTAGTCCACTTGCGCTGATTAAAAAAAAATTAGCTTAAGTGTTATTTTAGACAAATTTCAGGGTGATTCGTTTAGCCGTTCTGGAGATACCTTCTAACAAACATCCATACGTCCATCTATCCATTGAAACATTCTTATTCATAATATTACAAAGATTAATTACTATAGACTGGCATAATTCTATATAAATACATGTATGTATATTTATATGTATTCCAAGTATACATTTATCCATAGCAAGACCTACATTTAACAAGAACGTTTTCCTGTTAACACAGATTATTAACTATAATTAAAATGCCATAATCTTTTCATTTTAAATCTTTAAACTAAGTTTTATTGCAAGTAAATTTTGTAAATAAAATACAGAAGTAATAAAATAAAAGAGAACTATCTGCGATAGACCACGTGGTAGGCCGAAACTAAGATGGCTGGATGACGTCGAACGCGACCTTAAGAATATCGGCGTCAAGAGCTGGATACAAAAAGCCAGTAGACTGAAGTGGAGAAATTTTAACAGTGGTAGAGCCTGCTTTAACATCTTCGCACGAATAGCTCGGCTCGACTCGAATACCACGACCACACAGAAAACATGCGTGAAGTGGAAGTAATTCCACGTTTTATCTGATGAGTGTGCGGTCCGGAGGCATAATAGTCCTCCTCTCCTTTCCACCCTTTTCTTATGAAAAAGAGATGGGAAGAGGAAATAGATTTCTTTTAGGACAGGACGCATAGGTAGAGGAATTATTCTCTTTCAGTCCGTCTCTTCCTCCGTCGATTAAAGGTAGGCAATGCATCTGCAATTGCGGATGTCTGTGAGCAGCGGTCACTTCGCTATTTCAGCGATTCAGGTTGCCGCTTGCTCGTTTGTTACCTTGTAATGTAAATAAAAAAAATCCTGGCCCAGGCCCAGGCCCTCCCGCGGCTGTACTGCCTTAGATGACGATGATGTGTAACGGAGATAGAAATGGAGTGAGTAAGCGAGAATATGAAAGAGAAGGATTTAATATTTTAGAAATAAACGTAGAAATTACGTATCAGTCACGCTGAAATGTTACCATAAAGCCATAATAGGGTTAGGAACAATCAGAAGGAATGATATTTAAGTAAAGGTTAAAACGTAAAAGGGCTCATAATATGTGAAGAATAAAAATAAAAAAAAACCTGACTGGCTATGGCTTTGTTACTAGAAAAATGAAATATAATTCTTTTAAAATTTTATTCATCATGTTCACTTCTCAATACCCGCTGCCGAGTTCTGTCACAGGACGACTCGAAAGACCGCCAATTACCATCCACATCATCTCGATGGCTGGCTAGCCACTACCGTAGGGCGAACTATATTGCTTCCCACAGCCGCCTTGTGGAATGGTCTGTCCTCGGCGGTGTTTCCAAAATTTCCAGACTTAGAGTCCTTCAAGAAGCGAGCGTATCATCTTCTCAAAGGCCGGCAACGCATCTACAGTTCCCCTGGTATTGCGGATGTCTATGGGCGTCGATGATCACCTCGGTGTTCGTGCTGCTCGTATGTCCCCCTTCTTTTATAAAAAAAAAACTACACGAGTTTTGTGCTGATGTAATATACCCTATGACACTCCGGGGAAGAAGACTAATCGAATGAAACCTTAGTCGTCAAAATCGGTTCAGCCTTATAGGTTACTAGCTGTCGCCCGCGACTCCGTCCGCGCGTTCTTTTTCAACAAACAGACAGACAGACAAAAATTGTAAAAAATGTTATTTTGGTACATGTACCGTATATATATTCATATACATATGTATAGTAAAAAACGGTTTTTTCAATATTACAACCAGACTCTCCAATTTTATTATATGTATAGAATAGATGCGAATGGTTAGATGGATGGATGTTTGTTAGAAGGTTAGTCCAGACCAGCTCAGCAGATTTCGCTTAAATTTGGCATAGATGTAGTTCATAGTCTGCAGTTCTTCCAAAGGCTACTTTTTAATTGTTTTTAATTCCGCGCGAATGGAGTTGCGGACGACAGTTATAAATGAAACATATTAAGTAAATTAGTTTTCGTTTCAGATCGTCGTATGCTAGAAAGACTGTTTTTATTAGGACAGGGATCTGTAGAGGCCACAAAAACAAGGCTCGATAAGATACTCACTTCAAGAGGAATGATGCCTGAACTTGTGTTAAATAGGACTTCAGAAGAATTTGATGAATTGTTACAAGGCGTGTAAGTAAGAGCAAATTTATTTTAACAATTTGTCATAATGCCTCACTACAAATTAATTTTATAATTACTATAACTCTCGTTTAACATTCCGGTGGTGGTGCCGACTAGTTTCGGACCCATCGGGGTCCATCCTCAGGGTGAGTGTTTATTGCGTTTTCTTCGCGGTCGCGTCGCGTCTCGCACTACGGACCAGAGCGCGTAGCGCGCGGATCGACGGTGCGGGAAGCGCAGAGGGAGCGGTGGCCGCTGCATGCTTCGGCGACAATGATGTCGTCTTAACTCACACATCCCAATATATTAGGTTTGATCGGGTAAAAGTTTTGGCTCGCGATAAGAAGCATGTTTCACGAAACTTGCCCGAAGAATTTGAAATCGGACGTAGACCAAATTTATTAGGGATAAGGGTTGGTCTCTGTCTCCCACGTGGGAAACCGTGTTGCTAAATTCGAAGCAGAAAAACAACGATGCTGGTGATGAATACTCGTCGGACATGGTCAGTACCTTTTGCGCCGCGTCATCTGTTAACAGCAACAACAGTGACGCATTGACTTTAAACTCGTTGATATTATCTTTGCCGGCGTACACAGCGGCCACCACTCCCCCAGCGCCCCCCCATTCCTACAAGCCGCCCGCTTCGCGCTTTAGCCCGCAGTGCGAGACGAGACGCGATCGTGAAAAAAAGGCAATAAAAACTCGCCCTGAGAATGGACCCCTATGGGTACGAAAGTAGTCGGTGCCGCGACCGGAAAATTTTACGTGAGTTATAGCCGTATTAAAAATAATTTATAGTAGTGTCTCACGAAAGTTTAAATAATTTAATGTCTCGCTTATTTAAATTGATTGAAATAACACAAAAAAAAATTAAAAGCACTCTTTCAGGTTGTATACGCCATTACCAAGATTATATGCAGTTGATCAGTCTAGGGTTATGGTGACACAATTATTACCAGGAAAATTGGATTGTTTTAATTTGCTTAGTTACCTACGATATTCTTTAATGGTAAGTTATTTACAAAATCTTACTTGTGTTATAAAGTTTACATGGATGGATGGATGGATGGATGTTCGTTAGAGTTCGTGGCTTAAACTGCTGAACGAATCTCAATGAAGTTTGGCATAGATGTACTCATAGAGGAAAGTCTGGAAGAACACATAGGCTACTTTTGATCTGGTAAATAGTTACGGTTCCCGTGTGATACTCGATAATTCTGCAACGGTTCATCATATCTCATTGAAATTTGTGACTGATATGTCTGGAGTAATACATGGGATACTAATTATTAATTTAATTTCTCGTGGACGAAGTCGCGGGCCAAACTAGTATTATTTATGTCAAAGGAGCCGCATTATAAAATCATCTAATGCTTTGAAATTAATTTAACTTCAAAATTAATTTGTTTAAGTGTCTTCTGTTTCTGGAAATTTAACGAGATTTGTATTTTTTAAATTGATTTTGGAAAACATTACCGAAATTCAAACATGATTTGACTTGTGTTAAAAGCGCTTTGTGGGTGCATAAATAAAGATGCAATGGCGGCACAGGTACTGCCCAATCCGGTAATAATAACGAAATAACGGCCCCGAGACGAGGCTCTCGAGGAAGCCCTCGAGCTTGTTTACTCATAAACGAGGTTTGACTAAGCGCCATCTGCGCTCGGCCACCTCAAGCACGGTGAAGCTGCAAATGCATCTTAAGGAAAATAGTGACAACTTAGTCACCCAAAAACAGACATGAGGACAATCTTGCATCGTCCGCTAAAGTAATCGGATCTCTAAAGAAATCGTTAGAGGAGAATAGTTTTCCCATAACATGTAGTACATTTGAAACTCCAATAGTGGAGAATACGATAGTGGAGAGTACGATAACTTAACACGTGAATTTTATCATCATCATAAGACTTAAATAAAAAACTCACCACATTAAATTCAGAGTAATTTTTAGCAGAAGCTCTCCTACAGATAAAATTAAATTTTAACAGGACTATTTATGTTCCAGATTGGTGAATACAGATTGCGCTATGACTACTGTGTATCTGAAAGATACGTTGTTGACTTGGCCAATGTGAATTTGGGAATTTTAAGTAAAATTAATCCTGTAGTTTTAAAGAAAGGTGAAATACTTTGCAGTGTAAGTATTTTATTAATTGAGAAATTATAACATTGAAGGATATTCTTAAGCTTTTTTATTATTAGAAAAGAGTATTTTAACACGTATTCATTGCTTCGTTAGTTCTTTGACATTTTGTAGGTATGACAAATGAAAAAGTGACTGTAGGTATATTTATGTGCATTAGGTAACATACAATTACAATTACATTAAAATTTTTGCACGCATAAGGTTTACCGATGACTGCCCTTCCCAAAAATACCGAACGAGATATTCCTCGTCTGCTCAGTGCCGTTAATTGACTCGTGACGTCATCAGGCCCTCGACAACGCTGCATAGTAAAATCACCAATGATATTTTCACAGGAGGGATTTGGTACAAAAATAAAGGGTATACACATATTAAATGCTCCACCATACGTGGATAAATTTCTATTTGTACTAAAACAAGCGCTGAGAGAAAAAGTAGCAAGCCGTATCCACGTCCACAGCACGTACGAAGACCTGAGGAAACACTTACCTAAAGAGATTCTGCCAATGGATTATGGTGGTGACGAGCAATATGTCGCTAAATTAGCTTGTAAGTATTGGTTTTCTGTACACACTTTTTAAGTCCGCTACACAGTTCAACTGTTCAGTTAAAACTTAAGGTACTGTATTTGCAAACTAGCATATAACAAGGAGAAATTTAACGCATATTGGTAGATGCCTAAGCCCCACTAAGAAGATAAGAGTAAATAATAAAAGGTAACATGACAAGCCAAGGTCCCTCAGGGCCCTTGAGTCTAGTCAGTCTAGTCTCCATAGAGAGTAAACGAAAGTGACCTAAGAGCTCAGCTGCCTCCAAATCCAGTAATAAAAACGCAGTAACGGACAAGTAGAGGCTCTTGAGGGAGCCCTCGAGGCTAGTTACTCTTAAAACGAGGCTAAGCGTCATCTGCCACCCCAAGCCCGATGAAGCTATAAATGCCTCTTCAAGGCAAACAGTGATAAATCAGTCACAAAAAAACCTGTTGTGCCGACCCGACCACATACATAGGAAATGGGATAAGAATAGGAAAATGTTGAATCAGTTTTCCATTAAAAATATTATTTATTCCCCATGGAGTTTAATAATCGTACAACCATTGTTCAAATGGAAACAAGCGCAGTTTAGTCTAGTCTGCTTCGCTGAGCTGGCTTCCTTTTGCTACACTTCATATTAAATTCTGATCTGAGTGTGCGTGTTTTTTTGTGGTAATAATTGTTTTTTTCTTTCCTTCTTTCAAATATCTTATAATAAGAAACGGAACGTTTGATTTACTTTATTTTCAACAACTTTGCTGACCTATCAATTTAATATTGTTTTTTTATTGTGACTTGGTACGATGAAGGAAGTAAAAAGAGTAAATCAAATATTAATATTGATATATCGCTCCACTCAGACCTGTATCTTCGCCGAACACTTGAGTGGAGTTATATTTGCTTTGGCACGTAAATAAAACGAGATCGAACTTAGGATGATGAACAAAATATTAGTTCAAAGTTTATACAAAACAAATAATACAAAGGATTAAAAGTAGATGCCAATCGTCATCAGCTCACTATGCATCCTAACTGAGGGGCTCGAAGCCTACCCCAAGTTAGGGGTGACTAGGACTTAGTCAACCACGCTGCCCAATGCGGGTTTGTTGAATTCACACACATCTTCGAATTTCTTCGCATATATGTATGTGCAGGTTGCATTACGATGTTTTCCTTCAACGTAAGAACGTCGAGTAAATGTACACATGAAATTCGAAAATCTAAAACCACATTGGTACATGGAGGGATTCGAATCAAGTGCTTAGCCCCTGAGCCACCGACGCTCTCTAATCGAAAAACACATTGGTACATGGCGGGGAAGTTAGATGTACATGTTTGATAACCTAATAATGAGCATTTCTAACTTTTTTTAATAACTACCGAAGCGTTTCTCTTCTTATGCGCCTTTCCAAAGAGTTCTAGTTACTTCTATATTCCGATTTATATAATTTACTTGTCAAATATGATATATAAAATATTTTAATCTTTAGCACAATGGAGAGATGAATTAAAAACCAAAGAAGCAATGAGGATAATAACAGATATGGATAAATTGGTGAGCGATGAAACAAAACGGACCAGTTCGAAATTCAACGAGGAATATATGGGCATGCCTGGATCATTCAGAAAATTGACAGTGGATTAATTACAAGCGGATACGTCTATCTGTGGGTTTAGCTGTTCATCTTGCTACATTGACTGTGGGATTCTATTAAAAAAGTCACTTATGAATGTAATCTTTCCTAAAATTCTCGAAAATATGGGGAAAATATTTTAGATATATTCTAATTATAAATTAATTCATCATGTGTAATTGTTTTTTTTTTATATAAAATTACGTTAAAGTAGTTGAGAATCCTGTTGTGAAATGGTAATAGTTGGGAGTCTAACTTTTTTTTTAAACTTAACTTAAGACTCCAAAATACCGTTACCTTACCACATAGCCATCTAAGATTTTGTCTGCCCGTCATTTTGATATAATGCTGACTACAGGATCCTCAACTGTAATTTTATTATCGAAAAAGTTTGTTAAGGTTATGATAAAAAAAAATTTAAACATAAATAAAAAATATCGAAAATGTTCGTTTAAATTCTAACAACCCGTAAGCCTTCTAATTCAACAGTGGAAGAGCCAAATAAGTGCACCAAACTTTACTTACTCAACTTTAGTTACTTTTCCAATTTTTTTTATATATCACATGGTGGCAAACGAGCAAGCGGCCACCTGAAATCGCTAAAATAGCGAAGTGACCGCATCCCAAAGACATCCGCAATTGCAGATGCCTTGCCTACCTTTAATCGACGGAGGAGGAGATGCATGAAAGAGAATATTTCCTCTTCCTATGCGTATCCTCCTCCGTCAAGCCCGCTTCCCCTTCTCATCATTACCTTGTAAGATAAGGGTGGGAAGGGAAAGAAGACTAATTAGGCTTCCGGCACCACACTCATCAGACGGAACGCGGAATAGCTTCCACTTCACCCCTATCTTCTGTGTGGTCGTGGTATTACACCGGGAGAGCCGGCCCATTCGTGCGAAGATGTTAAAGCGCGCTCTACCACTGTTAGAAGTCACATGTCATTTGTTCAAATATACCGAGTGAATAGGTAAAAACTACTCGTTGCTTGATGAATAATAAATTTAATGCATTAAAGCCCTTTAACATGCCCTCTGCACCTGTGATATCAACCATATAAACCATTCTGTATTATATGTAGGATATCGCATCAGACTGTTGCACGAATGTTGTGCAAATGTGCAATATCTATTGCAGGAATGGACTGGCTCGGTAAAATACCACGACCCCACAGATCGCAGGTGTGAAGTGGAAGTAGTTCCGCATTTCATCCGATTAGTGTGCATTTCGAAGGCCGAAACTTAGTCCTTCCTTTCTTTCTTCTTTCCTCGTTCTTTTGGAAATAGGATTTAGGAGATAGGATGGAGGAGGTAACGCATAGGAGAGGAATGAGTGGGTGAGGGAGAGTCTCCTCTACCGTCGATTGTAGGTAGGCAACACAGATGCGTTAGCAGATGCTATTGCGTGTGCCTAAGAGCAGCGGTCGCTGGGTCGCTGGCTGGCTTCACTATTTGGGCGAATTCAAGTGGCCTTGCTTTTTGCCATGTCATATTATAATATATAAAAAAAATATTGCAATTTACAGAAGTCTTTAAAATTTACAATCTGAAATTAAAAAAATATTTTTTTTATTCTTCCCTTCGCTCAGCATAAATACATCAAAATTTAAAAAAAAACTACAAAATAATACTTACTTCGGGAATTCCAAAATGCATTTCTGATTCTAAAGGTTATTCCAAAAAAAAAGACAAATCTTATTTCTTCAGCGAAAATATTCATGAATTTATAAAACAAAAGCCGTTAAATATCACGGCATTTTATCTAGCAATTTCTAATCATGAAGATAAGAATTTAACTTTTTTTACATGTGTGATACAAAAAATATTGCATTTTAAACCATGTTCCTTTTATGATTTTTGTTTGGGAATCTTAAATTAAAATTTATGCTCCTATGTTTTACTTGCTTTAGCCGCGACTTCGGCGGCTAAAAAAAAAGCAATTGATAAGTAGCATTTGTGTGCTCGTCCAGATATACTACATCTATACCAAATTTCATCAAGATCTATTTAGTTGTTGGAGATACCTTCTAACAAAAATACATCCTAAATTTTGATTTTTATATTTTTTTCTCACCTATATGACTCACTTCATAGGCCTTCCCCAAACTCCGCCACGATGGTCGGTCCTGTGCTACACGCGTGCAGGAAACTCACGCAACCTTGATTAAGTCGTCGGTCCATCTTGCGGGAGGCTTACCCATGCTGCGTCGACCTGTCCGTGGCCGCCATTCTAAGACATTAATTAGTAGCATCACTACATAATATAAAACAAAGTCGCTTTCTCTGTACCTATGTCCCTCTGTATGCTTAAATCTTTAAAACTACGCAACAGATTTTGATGCGGTTTTTTTTAATAGATAGAATGATTGAAAAGGAAGGTTTATATGTATTATAACATCTATTTAATAGTGGAGAAATACTGTAATTTTTGAGGTTTCTATTGTGATGTCGTAAATAATTATATTTTTGCCGCTTACATTGCAACAAACGCAGGCTGAAACCTACGAGATTTATCAGATTTATACCCGTGCAAAGCCGGAGCGGGCCACTAGTTTTTTTATAAAGCTCTATAACATTGATAATATTTTGCTCTTGAATTCAAAGTAGTTATTTTTTTATGTTTCTGATTACGTGTAATTCCAAGATTTTAACAACACAAGGCTCATTTAACAACATTAAAACGCGCTGGTAAAATATTTGCATTAATGAGATTTAGTTCAATTCAAAGATTATAAAAACATTGTTATTTAAAACTACCGAACTTTTAATTTTGTTAATAATTCACTTTTAGATACAATTTTTATAAGTTGTACTGGAACCGAAAAAAATGATATATTTGAAAACAGACTTATTCATCAGCAATTGCGAAAGACTTTCCTTTTCATCAATGTCTTTTAAGCAATTTTAGTTGAATTGACTTTTTCTTTACGTAAAAAATACATTTTTTTAAACAGCCATCGCTGCTATAACATAAATAATAACATAAATTTTATTTATTAATTTTGAATTGATTATGCTTTAAAAAACTATGTTCTCTTTTGTTATTTTTCAACGGCATTACTAAAGACTGGAAGAATGCCTTATGAAGTTGAATAAAAATTAAGCTGACGACCTTTAAAAAAATACTTTAAAACATTCAAAGAGGATTAAGTCGAATTATAAACAAAACAATGCCATTAAAGCAAAATTGTAGTATTTAACCAAGATTAATACAAACTCCGCTCAGTCTTAACTTTGAATCGAATTAGATTTATTTTGTTTTTAATAAGATATAAGAAGTAATGTATTCGATACCTAAAAATTATTTACTAAATTTCAATGAAGACACCCTTGTAAGCGTCCGTAAGGAGTACGATTTAGAGAAACCGGGAAGAATGGACGAAGCTGTAGATCTATTGGTGGAGTGGTTGAAAAAACAAGATCATTTCGTGAAGAAAGAATTCCGTAAGAACAGTTTTTTATTACTATTTGTAATTTATACAATTACTAGCTGCCGCCCGCGACTCCATATACGC
>JAAOEG020305755.1:0-19539 GCA_011763625.2 Papilio bianor | reverse complement strand
CCGGAAACAGTTACGGTTGCCTAGTGACAGCCTATAGATATCCAGAAAAATATTGTGTTTAGCACTAAATAGCTATTTAACATTTAAAGTACATTAAATTTCTGATCGAAAACTACATATATCTCGGAAAGCTTCAAATGTAACAGTTTTGTTTTTATACACAAAAATAGAAATGATAACTCATAATAGCCATACTGACCCTATATGGTTTTTACTTATTTATGTATTTACTTAATAAGTTCACAACGGCTTAACATATCTTATTGATATTTTGTACGGTTATAGAACACATTCTGGAATAACACGTGGAATACTAAGTTTTATTTTAAGTTCGCAGGTTACGTATAAATTATTAATGGATTTTGTTTTAGCACGTGTTTGTGTATGTCTCGAGTGGGTATGTCACGTGGAACATGATTCTTACATTAGAGAAAGGCTGGGTGTTGGGAGGTCACATGGCAGACGTAACGCCCTCTTACGACATCGACTACGCATTTTATTGCTCGCACACATTAATGGTGGAAAACATATATTTTCGATCGATGTTTTGTTTACATCATACTGAAGTTAATGTCCAAAATCGAAAAACAAAGAATGAAATTCCATACCTACATGGTCACTACGCTTCACTTTTTCATTAATTTTGTGAAAAATTGGGAATGAAGTCAAAGAAAAAATGTCTCACCAGAAACATTTTGGAATTTATTATTTTAAGCATTTTGGAATTTATTATTTTAAATAGTCGATTTTTCCAATTCAAATTCGAAATTGGAACGCAACGGTTGCACGGTTTATTCCAGACTGATTCGCGGTCGTTCTAATACCACAATTGAACAGACCAAATATCGCTATAAATAAAATGAATAAAAAAAACATCTTTATTGTTATCGCACAAACATGACATGACACAACATAAGGTGTCTCTTATATTAGTAACACAATAAAAAGCAACAACAATGGGCTGCAGGCTCAGCGTGTACCGCACGGACTATGCCTTGCGGTGCTGGTTTTCAGCATGTCTTCGGAACCTGCTCATTCAGAGGAGGCACGGAAACTATACATAACATACCATCAGCTCACTATACGTCCCCACCGAGGGGCTCGGAGCCTACCCCAAGTTAGGGGTGACTGGGCCATAGTCAACCACGCTGGCCCAGTGCGGGTTGGTTAACTTCACACACATCTTTAAATTTCTTTGCAGATATGTGCAGGTTGCATCACGATGTTTTCCTTCAACGTAAGAACGTCGGGTAAATGTACATATGAAATTCGAAAATCGAAAAACACATTGGTACATGGCGGGATTCGAATCAGGACTTGCAGATTACAAGTCATGTGCTTAGCCCCTGAGCTACCGACGGTCTATACATACATAACATAATCTATAAACTAAGATATGAAAATAAAAACCAACTAAATATGGTTTAAGAAAGAATATGAAGAGAATGCTGTTTATATACTATATACTATACCTTAATTATGTTTACCTTTCGATATTTTCTTATAATCCTGTGACCCATTTTATCGTGGAACGACTTAGGCCACGCGTGAACAATTTTATCGTTATAAGCTGACGCCAACCTTTCCAAAGGATGTCGTACAATGAGGAACGTTATAGAATCTGATTGCGCTTTCTTTAGCATTTCCACAGATGGCCTCACATATTTCTTTCTTGCCAGTTCCAATGGAACCTCCTTTGTCTTATCCAAGAACGCAGCTGAATAATTTGCCATCAGATTGAAGTTGTACATCCACGATGTGGACGCCGCCTTAAATATATTGCACCTGTGAACAAACAATATCGGTCAAAATATAAAAGCTACTAGTTATTGCCCGCGACTTCGTCCACGTGAAACTTCACGTGTCTGCTCGTTTGGATTAGAAACATCTAATACGTTATTTCTAAAATATTAATATAAAACATTTTCATACAGCCTTTTATCCCCAATCTCTACTGTTGTTTTACACACTTGATGATAAAATTTTAACGAACTTTGAATGGCGTATATATTTTTATCGATATAACAACCAAAAAAATTTTCAATTTTTATCTCTAAAAGTAACGATACTTCCATACTATATTCCAACCCCCCTTTTAACCCTTAACTACCCTTTTATCTTATTAAATGGTCAGACAGACAGACAGTTACTTTCGCATTTATAACATTAGCAAGGAAGTAAGGATTAAATACCTAGGGTTAAGTATACTTTATTCATTACCTAACACACTCACTGCCTCGTTATTTGTAACCGTTTTTGGTAACCAATATATCATTTCCTGTACCTATCTGATTACTTATCTATATGTTTACTTACACATTAAAGCTAACGGCTTCTTATAAATTCCCTTACACGTCTTATCTCCCTTCCAACTTGACCAACAACAGTCTTGGTCAATAAGTTTATCAGTAGATGACTGTCGGCTTGAATGTACATATAAGTTTAAAAAGTTCTGAACGAATCATAGTAAATCGCTATTATATATTATATATGTACCCTATAATTAAAATCATTATCGTAAAAAATATCCTAATTATATAATTTAGAATTATTGTATTTGGTAAGATGTAAACATAGGATGTATTTGAGAAAAATGCAACTATGTTTTGTAAGAAAAAGTCTCCATTTTGGTTGAGTTTTAAAAAACTTTTTAATCTTATAAGATCTGAAACCTTATTCGGATTAAACGTTCTTCTATTTTTGTAAAATGTTTGAAATGTAAGCTCACTGGAAAGTATAATTATGTATGTATTTGGACATTTGTTTACTTCAAGTTATATTTCAAATAAACAAACTGACTACCTTTTTATTTTGTAAAAATGATATTAATTACAATATTCTGGAGTTTTAAAGGAATTCACTGTAGTGACAAACATAAATTCACAATTTTTTTAGGTTATGTAGTTTTTGTGAACAAAAATACCTTTAATTGAAGCGAATAAAAATGTCTTATAAAGGAATTACAAATGGAACTTTCATAAAATTATAATCATTAAGAACATGTGTTATTAAATTAGTATTATGCAAAGCCGGGCTTGCATAATACTAATGGACAAGTATGTATGACAATGCAAGTAAGTATGACAATGGACTAGTATGTAAATGTCGTTAAGCGTTATGCAATATGTGTCAAACGACCAAACATGTATGTATATTAAATTGTTAAATATTAAAATTTGAATAACTTGTTAGAGGCAATGTTGCATATTAACCTTGTTTTCATGACTACTACTTAAAGCTTAAAGCAAAAATAATAAATAACAATGAATCTTTTACAACCTCTTTTCTAAGATAATTAAAGTAAAGACGTGGACAATAATAAGTACCTAATCATTATAACAATCTGCTAACAAATATTAAAACTATTAACTCTTCGCAGATATGTACTGGTTGCATCACGTTTTCCTTCACCGTTAGAACGCAAGAAAAATGTACACATGAAAATCGAAAATTGAAAAACACATTGGTATATGGCGGGACTCATATATAGATTTTAATAATATCCCATTGATATTATCCAGTAAATCGGAAAAAACAATTAAATAATGTAAGTACCAAATCGAACAATAAAAAAAGTAAATTTCCCTGTCATTAAGTGTGAATTGTTGTGAACTGTAAACATTTAAACACGTGTTTGCTGATCCATCAATTGACGGCGATAAGACAATCCAACCGTGTTTACTCATAGTTAAAATTAGAATTAACAATTCGCACACGAACGTAAATATTGTTGCATTCCTTGTCAGTAATTTTGTTAATTATATTATTTGTTGCATGAGTCGTTGTTTAATTTGAGTCTTTTTGTGAAACAAATCGAATGAAAGGTAGTTAGATACTTTAATGTCAAACATAAAATTGTAAATCTTACTATAGTAACCCCCTTATAACGCGGTACCCCTTATAACGCGGTAAACTTTAAACGCGTTTTCATATTATGCGTGTGACTTTGAAATGTATGATGATTTATACAGTTCATAATAAGCTTCGCATATCTTTACACGTATGTCAATTTAGATTGTTTTACTAAATTTGTGTGTTAAAAGGTGTAGGTTAACTTACATTTTTATAAATTTTAGTTAAGAAAAAAATCCCTGCAGCCAGAAAGATTAATTGTGATAAATCCTTTATACGTAACTCGTTATCACAGGAGTACCCCAATAACGCGGTAGATTGCTTCCGCGTTATAGGGGGATTACATTGATTTTTAATAATCGTAGATGAAGTAAGTATTTCTATTACCAAATTAGTACTAATGTACGCATCTGGTTGAAATTGAAAATAACCATAGGTTACTCAGACATTTTTTTTTATTTCATTCCGTTAAAGTCACGTGGGACAGCTAGTATCTTACCATATAACATGGTACTGTCTGTTTATGAGGTACTCCCAGGAGTAAGCCTTATAGCTGGAGCTATCCAGGCCCAGCTTGGAGCACTCGGCCCTAAGAGCGTCGCGTCGCGCCTCCATCCTGGCGCCCACCTCCAGAAACTTCTCTCTCGATAGCAGCTCATCGTGTGTGCCGTTCTCGAATATGTACTGGAACAAAAAACAAACGAAAGTGATTACAACATTTTTAAATAATTACAAGAGACGAAACGAGTCAAATGAGCGACTCGTTCCGTTGTACTCAAAACTTTGTGTTATAATTTTAAATTATCATAGTCCTTTTCTTAGGTATATTGACTACAATCTCTCCTTATGTAAAGTATGTGGTTGAATGCCAATGGAACAATCAAAAAAGGAATATCTCTTTTTCTTATTCGTTACTCTAAATTTATATTTTATTCAGAAAAATTACTTATGGCTAATTACCAATGTTTTTATTAATTGTAGAATATTCTTCGTTTGAGTCATGTTATAAATTATAATAATGTCTTTAAAATAATTTAATTTGAAGTAATTGTGATCTTGACTTGATTAAAAATTGACTCGTTCAAAACTTTCTTAATGAATAAGCAAATAAATGTTTACATTTAAATATCGCCACAGAAATATATATTCAGATTATTTCTACAAACATTGATACAACGTATTCTTTTATTGTATTTTTTATAAGGTGGCGAGGACAAGATTTTTACTGTGCACCTAGTAGTGTGGGTTATTCCCAAAAGCAGCTTATAAGTATGAGATTAACAGACCCCCGCAGAATCAGAGACTAAAATCGTCCGATAGATTGATCGGATCGGGCTGGCAGTGCACACACTGACACGACTAAGTTGTCGGCTTGTTGGGTACATTAGATCATAGAGTATTCGTAGAGCACATTCATCTTTTTAGTCGGCCGATACCAAATCGGTGTATGCGCACTCCCATACATGCTCTTGCACATTAAGCGCCTAATCAAACTATCGCGCGACTAAAAGTATTTAGACTGCGGGGGCTACAAGTGATTACATCAGTACCTGATTAACAATATATAATATTAACCATAAACTGTTCAATATCATCATCGTCACAGCTCACTTTATGTCCCCGCTGAGGGGCTCGGAGCCTACCCTATGTTAGGGTTGACTAGGGCCTGAGTGAAACACGCTGGCCCATTGCGGGTTGGTCGACATCACACATATCTTTGAATTTCTTCGCAGATATGTACAGGTTGCATCACTATGTTTTCCTTCACCGTAAGAACGTAGGGTAAATGTACATATGTAATTCGAAAATTAACACATTGGTACATGGCGGGATTCGAACCAGGACCTGCAAATTACAAGTCAAGTGCGTAGCCCCTGAGCCACCGACACTCAGTTAAGAGTAAATGGCTGGCAATATCAATTTACTATTTTTGATGTGACAACACTAAAATCCCGCTCTTCGACCATTCAACAATAGCGCCGAACCATGCACTGTGTACCTTTATAATTTAAAACTCAATAAACAGTATTACCAACATTAAAAGCTGTTGTTTTATTATACAGTAACAATAAAAAACACTAATTTTTAAGATGCACGCTTGTTAAAAGTGATTTCGAATTAAGTATCTGCAAATTATAATATTGCACATGAAAACTTAACCAATTAACACGTGATAATTAAGTTAATTACAAATTGTTCGCAAGTTATTCTGATGACTGAGAGACCAGAGAAAGTAAACGCTATGTCGAACATTTGCGCGTCGTGCCAAGCGCTTGGTACGCGTAGAAAGTTTCTTATTCCAAGCGTGAATTTGCATTTAAATCCAAGGAAAGTAAATTACAATATTTTTTTATATAAGGTGGCAAACGGCCACTTGAATTGGTCGAAACAGCGAGGCGACCGCTGTCCAAAGTCAGCCGCAATTGCAGATTCGTAACCCACTTATATCTACGGAGGAATGGAGGCACGGAAATAGAACGTTTCTCCTTTCTTTGCGTCACTTTCTCTATCAAATCAACTTCCCATTCCCATCCTTTCCAAATAAGAAAAGGGTGGGAAGACCACACGACAAAAGACAGACGATACCCGGAATAGTTTCCATTTCACGCCTGTCTTCTGTGTGGTCGTGGTATTGCACCGGGGAAGCCGACCTATTCGTTTCACAGATGTTACTGGCATCTACCGCTGTTAAATAAAAGATTTTTCCATATGAATACAGACACATATGAGCGAACATCATAATCGTCCTTTAAGTATAAGTATATTGCTTTGCTTTACTTTAACAAACATTTTAGATTCACTTATTGGAGATAGTGAAAAGTGGATGTTACAATAAACTTGAGGTGACTCCTTCACGATTTTTACCTTTTTCTTTCACAACAGTTTACATTGTGTAAACACGCGATGTTATTGGTATCAAATAGTCGCATGTCGCTCAAAGCGGTTGAACCGAAGCATGAAAGGTAATTCCATCAAATGCAGCACGTAAAGGCGTTGCATAGTTCGCGCCCCATTTTTGTGACGGGGAATCTTTTTCCCTTTTTTCAATGTAGCTATCTCCACTGTTTTTTATTAAAAACAAATTATCTCAATTCTTTTTTCAATAGGAACCAAATATTTTAGGTTGTAATTCAATATCAAAAAGTTGTTAGGCTTATGTTTTTATCACTGACTATTTAATTAAGAATAATATAACTACTGTTTTACAAGGATTGTGTTTTCTTTAACAAGAATGACGCAAACCAGCACCGGGAACACCGAGGTCATCAAGCCCAAGGACATCAGCAACACCAAAGGAACTGCAGATGCGATGTAAGCCTTTGAGAAATAAACATACTCGCTTCTTGCATGACCCTAAGTCGTACTGGGTTGGAAATACCACAGAAGACAGACTGTTCCTAACGCACGAAAATGCGCGAGAATCCCGCTTTACTGCAATGTCAGCCATCCAGGTGGAGTATTCTGAAGCTTTCGACTAATATTACACTTGTGATAAACTCAGCATATCTTACTGTCCTTTCTCCGACGGTGTAGCGTGACTTATTTATAGTTCACTCGATAGAAATACCGCCTGTCTACAATATCGATCGGCGCAGGTATTGCCTGAACCGTCTCAATTAACTGAACGAACGAATCGATTACGACTATACAATAGCTTTTTAATGACTACCCACGTAATTTATTCTTCAAATATTAATGGGTAGTGATCAATACTTCGCTACATAGCCATGTTACATCACCACAAGATTCCTCAAATTTATGATCTATAGTTAGTTGGCAAGGTTTACCCTTCAGCTTTCATTGCCAGCAAGTACAATGTTCTAATAAAAAATTGCCAGTTGTATGTTAATATCATATATCAATAGCCTATATTTCTGGCAAGGTCTAAATACATACGAAGGTTCCACATCAATCATAACCCTGACATGACTCGCCTCGATACAGTGCTATCCAAACTTTACCGCGGAACGGAATTCACACGAAGCCCAATTATACAATTTTAAGGCGTATACACACGTCTATTATCCGTGAGTGCAGCTAACACAAGTAGTTCGCTAAGGGCTCGCGAGCTGCACTTTCAAGGCTTATTCTCCAAATGTGTCTATACCCTAAAGCATCGGTGAAAAAAGGATACATTAGATACATCAGAGTTACTTGATCCAACTGAGGAGACATGAGCTAAGCTAACCACTAAAAACTACTACGACTTAGGGTTCTTCAAGAAGCGAGCTTATCACATTCTCAAAGTCCGGCAACGCATTTGTAGTTCTGATATTGCGGATGTCCATGAGCGTCGATGATCACCTCGGTGTTACCGCAGTTTGTCCCTTCTTTTATAAAAAAGTTTGAGTTTTATAATACTACTTATATTGTACTGTATGTCTGCTACACACAATACAGCCACGCCTTTCATGTTGACAATATCCTGCGCAAAGAACGACGGACAAACTGTTAATGCTAACATTGTTAGGGTGGGTTTCCACTATCTAAACGCTTTATAAATATATGTCGCCCTTGCTCTCATAGCACTGGGATTTCACGGTTAAAGACTAGCAGTTACTAACGATTTTGTACCAATTCTCCTCTTCCAATTTACCTCATCCAATATATGGAATATTATATTCAACATTCAGCGTTATTTATCGTTATTATTTAAAACAGCTAGTTAGGCTCGTAGAAATATTATTTGCAGTTTAACAGCCTAATTAAATAAAACTTACAAACTTTCATTATATTGGTTTGATATTGTCAACCCTTTGGGTACATTCGAGTAAGTCTCATCATCGATTTGTATAACGAAAGTTACAGATGACGAGCCTGACTCGTCATAGCAATGTAACATTACAGTAAAATTAAACAAGTTTAAAAAATACAAAATAAATTGGAAATCAAGGCGTTAAACAGATCATACACACAAATTCTGACCTGAATCGACATACAGACGTCTTCGTGTATTATATGTTGAACATAATATGCAAGAAATCGAGACATAAAAGTTCCCCGTTTACATGACACTTGTAAAAAGGAAAGTGGCCGCGCAACTTTGTGATGTCGGTAACGAGATGAGAGTTAGAATCTTAAATAACGTTTCTTCGGATTTTCAAGCAATATTTTTTTATTTTAACACAACCTTAGTATCCACGAATATAACCATGACATATTATAATTATGTAGATACATGCAAAGTATATTTAGATATAACAAATTGATATTCGATACGAAATACGTTATCATGACAGAGACAAAACTAACCACTTCTATTTTTTATCACATTTTAAATTTACTTACGTTAGTTTGGCCGTACACTTTTGTATGTTACAACAAATAAGGATTTTAAAATACTCACATTATCTTTTTTTTTAATATTCTAAGGTGGCAAACGAGCTACCGGTCACTTGGATTCGCCGAAATAGCGAAGCGAACCCATAGACATTTGCGATCGCAGACGCGATGTTTACATACAATCGACAGGGGAGTGCCTTACTGTCTCAAATATACTTCTCCTTCTCTTATAAGAAAAGAATGGGAAGAAAAAGAGGACTAAAGTTAGACCTTAGACACGAACACTTATCAGACGACATGCAGAATTGCTCTCACTTGACGGCCGTGTTCTGTGTGGTCATGGTGCAGTGGGCGAGCCAATTCGTGCAATAGATATTGTTGTTGCTAATGTCTACCACTGTTAAATTTTACGCTGTTAATTTTAGTAATATGTCGTAAAGCAACTGTTATTATTGAAAAGTTTGATCTACCGAAGAACTATCATGAAGTTAAATCAGACTGCAGGGGATATTTGCTACTGCAGTAGATAGTAGCAGCAGTAGAGCAGATATTTATTTATTTATTTATTTAAACACTTTATTGCACAAAACAAGTACAAATGGCGGACTAAATGCCTATAGGCATTTTCTACCAGTCGACCACATATTAAAGAATTAAACAAAGTGACAAGGAGGTGCACTACATAAAAGGATATCTTATAACATAATAATTCAGAATTCAGATAGTAATTCGTTAGACCTAAAGACGATATGAAAACTTTTCTAATTACTCTTTCTTCATCACCCCTATCCCTTACATTCTCCTATTTCTCTATCCCGTTAAAATTGTCAGACTGCAGGCGATTTTAGCAGGTGCTAAATAATAGGTATTCTTTAGATCAGAAAACGATCTCAAAACCTTTCTCGTTACTCTTTCTCCATCATCTCTAGTCCTTACCTTCTAATCCTCTATCTCCAATTCCCTCTTTTCATAAATAACAGTAAAACATTCACAACTCCTAATCTGTTTATTTTAAATTTTATGGAATCTAGTTACTTCATTCAAACTCAAAGAAACTTAACATTCTAAACACGAACAAATAATTGAATTCTGACGTGATGTGTAGGCGACTCCGTAACCAGGGATCGTTTTGAGATGATCTTTTCTTAAACAAAGCCGCTGTCTGTGTAGACTTGACGTGACCTGAATCTTCAAAGACAATGGAAGCATAGACGTCTATCGTACTTGATGTTAATCTTACATTTTATGCAGTGGTTTATGCAGAAATGATAATCTTGATAATGACCAGGGCATTTCATGACCAAAATATACTAGCTGTGACATCTGAGGTTATTTTTTAAAATAAGTAACAAATGTAAAACAAAAAGCAAACGCAAATCTTAAGAGGAAAATGTGCAAAACATTGACGTGGACTGCACAAATATATTTTTAATCTGAATAAAAATACTGTGGTTATGAATTATGTTCGAATTACCAATAGGCGACAAGTAGTGATAAAAATGTTTGACCTTTCGGGTCTGACGTCAGAGTATCTTTTTGACTATAGAATAACTTTCGCCCAAAGCTTGCAGAGACGTATATGTCAAAAAATTAAATTCGTTTCACTCTTAGAATAGAAAATCGAATAGATTGTTCTGTTAGAAATCGATTAATGTAAACGAAATAACTTGTCTATTATTTATAGTCCGTATTTGGTATCGATTGATATTGTTGACTTTTGATTGTCCGTGTCGACTTGCCTTTCTTTCTCTTTGATTATCGTCATGTAAGTATCGCTATCGTTTGTAAAATCTTCCTCAATAAATCAAGTCAATCGTTTAATATCGTAGTTATTTTGACCCAAAACCTAACATGTTTACATTGTCAAATTCACGAATCCTCTTTGAATGTATATTATACCCACTTTATGTATACATGGGAACCGGTCGCACACCGTTAACCGCCTTTTAAAATTGCGGTTGGAACACATTTGTGCTTTTGCCATTTCGGTGCCAGTTCCAGATAGTAAACTTTTCAATAAAAAAAGTTTTGCAAATGATTGTCAGCTGTTTCCATTTAAAATTTAAAAAAAAACAAGCAAGATAACGCTTGTTTTTTCATTTTAGCTTACTGATTTGTTTACGGATTTATTCAATTTACTGTTGTTTCCTGTTGCTAACTTTTGCAAGTATTACGTGGTAGCACACATAAAAAAAACATACAAATTAAGTGCCGCCTTCTTTTGGTAAGTCGGTCAAAAAGATGGAAGATGGTCTTTTAGAAGGCCAAATATATATACTTATTTCTCCGCCATTAGTCAACATTGTACGGTTCAATAAAACAAGTTTTATGACATCAGTTTACCTCAATGTGACTAGGGCTGCCAATTCTAGGGTTGCCAAGTTCTTTTATTGTGTATTCGGGCATATTAAACATAAGCTTGTGTGAAAGTGTGACGTATTAGACGTCGTTTGTTTTTCGTCATTCACCAAGGAATGTAGGTTTGACATGTTGTAACTGGTCGATTTCTTTGAGACCAATTTTCGGGTTTATTTGATGTTGACAGCCCTATCTGTAACAGATCACCTGAGGGAACTATCGGCTATGCTAATGACGTAAGCGATGCACCGGATGCGGGCCGCGCCGCGCTTCCGAGGCGCACGCTACTTCCGCTCTATTGTCGGGTCTCGACAGTCAATACCGCCGTCATAATGTTGGTTACTGTTAGTTCTGGGAAATTTAAACCACACCTTCCCCTGACAAAGTCACATTCAGCCATATTGTGCCTACACAAATGTGTCAAAATCCTACTAAGAATACAAACGCGAAAGATTGTAACAGTGTATGGATGTATGTTTGTTACTCTTTCATGCAAAAACTACTGAATGGATTTCCATCAAACTTTACAATAATATAGCTTATATATTAGAATAACAAATAAATATTTATTCGAATAATAGAAAATATAGGCTACAAATTATGAAGATATTGCATCAATTATCCAAAATATAACGATGAACTTTAGATGGATGTTTGTTTGAATGTAACACCAGAACAGTTTAATGTATCTCGATGCAATTTTGTCCACATATAGAACACAGTGTGGAAAAAAACATAGGTTCTTACTACTTTTTTTTTAATTCTGCGCGGAAGGAATCGCGGTAAAAAGCTAGTGAAAAATAAAGATGAAATGTTATAGATATTGAGAGATCTAAAGTTATTGACATTACATATTATTGACATATTATTTTGATTTTTAAATAGTATCTTTTTACACTTTTTTCTATTGAAATAAAAATCAATTTATATTCTCGTTAATATGTGCCAAATGTGAAATCAATGTAAAATCGTTTTTTTTTTATTATACTGTAAATTAAATAAATTGGTTTCCTCATTGACTCATGTCTACGCAGTCTACTTTTTAATCGGATTGTGAAATGACAACAGGAATTATACGTATGGTGTTACAAATAGGATTAAAAACGTCGTAGTGAAACTTGAGCTGAGATGAGCTCTAGGAATGTAGAATGAAATTGGAAGCGGTCATTGCTATGGTTTTCGATTGTCACAATATCCAATCAAAGTCACTTAACTGTCTGACGTATGGTATCGAATTTATCACAAAAAATCAATCGCAGATACAAACTATGTGTACAATTGACAACGTTTAAGAGTATAATTTTTAAGTTGCAATAAATCACATCTTTTTGGTATGGATACTACTGACAATTGAAATAAACAATTACCGTCAACATTTTTGTAAACAGACGAACATCAAATTCTTAACATAGCGACAAAAATACTAAATGTTTATCGGAAATTTGCAAACATTGAAAATGTTATTACAATTAGAGTATGTAGAATATGTCGTAAACTGTGTTCCGTTAATTTTTCAGAGTGTTTTTTTTTACGTTTGATAAGCCAGCGCTTGACCACGATCCCACCTGGTGTTAGTGGAGATTTGGTCGAAAGTTGCTACGCGCTAGCCTAGTAAGTGCCTATTCATTCTTCTTTTGAAGGACACAAGATCGTATTTGGACGGAATAACAGAGGCTGGCAACTTGTTCCAGTCCTTTGCGGTTCGCACAAGGAACGATGCTTCGAATCGCTTCGTTCGAACGCGCGGTACATCTACTACAAAAGGATGGATTCCCGCCGTATGCCTGAACCTCCGGTGGTAAAAAGGTATAAGTATTAGGTTAGCAACGAGATTACTTTAATTTAAAGTAAAGCATAAAATATCTTAAAGGTAGGCAACGCATCTGCAGTTGCGGCTGTCCATGGGCAGCGGTTATTTCGCTATTTCAGCGATTTCAGGAGGCCGCTTGCTAGTTTGCCACCTAGTTAAAAAAAATCTGTAACAGTGGTACTCGCCAGCAACAACATATGTTGCACGAATTGGCCAACTTGTCAGGTACAATACCTCAGGTACAGAAGACAGGCGTCAAGTGGAAGTAATTCCGCGTTTTGTCTGAAGAGTGCGCGTGCCTGAGGCCTAATTCTAATCCTTTTTCTATTCCCTCCCTTTTCTTGTACGGAAATGATAGGAAGGGGAAGTGAATTTGTTAGGGGAGAGGACGCTTAGGCATGACACATATTTTCTTTTTGTGTGTCTCCTTCTCTGTCGATTAAATTACATTTAATCGACACGGCACGCAATTGCGGATGTCTATGAGTGCGGTCCCTTCAATATTTCGCGAATAAGGTGATTGCCTACTCGTTTGCCACGTTTATTATAAAAAAACTTATAGTTTTGTTCATATAGAATTTATTCCGTTTGCTGTCATATTACAGCCTCAAGTTAAAAAATAAAAGTAATGAAAAATTGCGTCGGATAACTTGAAAATCAAGTTGAAGCAGTAATGCAATTACCGCATGCGAACTGCGAAGGTTCTCAGACAAATTTTCTTGTTTCCGCGAACATTTTTATCTTGATAGTCTTATCAAAAGAGATCTTATACGTTTGTAAATTGAAATAAACGCAGCTAAAAATAAAGAAAAACATCGGTTTACGCTGTGTTTATTGTTTGGTTTCTAGGCTCACAAATGAAATATCAAATTGTTAATAATTCGTTCAGGTAACAATTAACTGTAAAAAAATTCTCGTTTAACTGAGCCCGTAGACACTATAAAACTCGATTACCAAAATCAATAGTGGGATCGACAAAAGGTGTCAAAATGTGTAGGAAAATTACGTGACAAGCTTGTGAGATATCGAAAGATATTGACAGTTCCATACATTTTTGAAAATCATTATGGAACAGCGCAGGAGCAAATGTACTTTGTCTAAGGGCCTGTGCACATTTAAGAATGAAACTTTAGTCGTTTTTTTTCTAATGTAAGTATATAGGCTCCTTTTTACTTTAGAACTAAAGTGTATTTTTTAATATTGAAAAATATCTGCGGTCAGTTGTGTCAGCGTGTGAAATGCAGAATATGGCGCACTGCGGTAAACTCCGACAAAGCGGACATTTCCACCATACCGTTGGTTTTCACTGCTTGGAAAGCACAACAAAAACATATTATCATCACGATCTTATTAAGAAAAATAAAATGATTTGTTATTTTATTATACAAGGTGGCGAACGAACAAGCGGCCACCTGAAATTGCTGAAATAACGAAGTGACCGCTGACCATAGACATCCGCAATTGCAGTTGCGTTGCCTACCTTTAAACGACGGAGGAGGAGACGCACTTAAAGAGAATATTTCCTCCTACTCTGTGCGTATCCTCCACCATCAAGCCTATAGTGGTATTACACCGGGCGAGCCAGCCCAATCGTGAGAAGATGTTAAAGCGGGCTCTACCACTATTATCTTTTTGTATAAGTATTACCACATGGAAACCGTCACGAAGCGAATGTTTTACAACAAAAAACCGTTTCATCTGCTTATAAACTCTGGTTGACAACGAGATAAACAAAAATGTTCTTTCACAGACGAGTAAAGGACAGAGTACGAACGATTAAGTAATCGCGCAATTATATTCAGTCTGTTAGTTTTTTGGTGAGTGACGAACTCGTTTACTGTTCAATGACTGCTTATGTTTTGCAAGATGTCCGAAGTTTGCTCGTTTTATTGTTTTTTTTGTCAAATCACTATGTAGGTTTAAAAGGTCTTTTTTCTACAGAACGCAACTCTAAAGTCAGGCTAATAAATATATTAAACGTTATTTAATATTATCTATATTTGTATTATAAACAGGAAAATTCTGATTTTTTGCATTGAATAGGGTCCAAAAATACTAAACCGATTGGAAAAATTCGTTCATTGTTGGGACTATCCATAATAGGTTTATTCTCTCTCTCTTTCTCTGCATCGTTTCCTCATTCCTGAGGGTCACGACCTCTCTTCTTGACCATCTCTCGAACGGTGTTTCTCCACTCTGTGCGGTTCCCTGCGATGTGGATGGCGTTATTCAAAGTGTTGTCGAGTGCGGTGCATATTTGGTCATACATTTGGTTAACTTACTAGCATTGCAAATGCGGAAATTTCGATGTTTGTTTGAAGGTATTCCTAGTACGGTTCAATTCAATTTCGTTGAAATTTGGCACACATATAGAACATAGTCTGAAAGAACATGTTATACATATATCTATACGTATAATAAAATTGGAGTGTCTGTTTGTAATATTAAAAAACACGTTTTTTTCTACATGTCTACGAATATATATATGGTACCAACACCAAAGTTACATTTTTTACAATTTTTGTCTGTCTGTCTGTCGGTCTATTTATTCCGGCTAATCTCTGGATTGGCTGGACCAATTTTGACGGGACTTTTATTGGCAGGTAGCTGATGTAATAAGGTCCTCCTTAACGTAAAATAAACGTAGCCTTAGTTCCTACTAAGGCTACGTTTATTTTAGAAAAAATCTTTAATTTTAGAAAAAAAAGCGCAGACGGATTCGCGGGCGACAGCTAGTATAACATATAATTTTAAATCACCTTGGACGAAGTCGCGGGCAACAGTTAATAGGCAATATATTTTTAACTCTGGGCAAAGTTACAGGAAAATGCTAGTATTACATAAAAAAATAAGGTTAGATCGCGTGAAAGTATAAAAACACTGACTTCTTTATCCAAAAAATACCGGCCTTCCTGATAAGTAACTACCGTGGTCGATCAATGCAAGTAAAAACCTAAAGTTATAGATGCCTTTTTAATGGATAATAAATAAATAAATTAATAATAAATAAATTTAATCTCTCCTCTTTAATGTTAATCGGAATACAAAGTGCATTCTTAGAATAATGATGATATTAATATTGAATCCATTCAACCGTTAGTTATAAGTATAGTACGAAAGCAAAAAGCGCGATTACGCGGAAGAAATCGCACAGTTAAGGCGAGCCGTTATTCATCGCAGCCCTGTAATAAGGCATCGGAGGCAACGCTTTAACTTTTTGTTAAGTCATGCGACCCATTGAAGCAATCACTTTTATATATCATAAAAAGTAAAAATAAATATTGCAGTCTCGGCTAAAATCTTTGGAGTGATTATTAAATATTGATTTTGGTAAAATTTCAGCAAATTGTTCGCATATAAATTTTACTGATATTTATTGATTTTACGAATATGACTTCATTAATAACACGGATATCGATATATTTAATGACGAGTTGGCCAAATTTAATAAATTAATAAATTATTTAAATTAGCAAAAAATAGTAGTTAATAAGTATTTTAAAAATGTCCGAAGTAATATATGCATGTTAGTGGTGTACATATCTCAAATGTATCAGTGATTTCTACAAGCTTTTATTTAGCTTCACTTTTGTATGTATGTATGTTTACAAATCTTGCAAGGAAGATTTGAACCACTTCCAATAGACCGATTAAGCTGAAACTTTGTATACCTACGTAACTTGGATGACAATACAATTATATGGTACCATGGAGCTGGTCTGATGATGAGGTTGGAAGGTGACCATAGAATCTTCGGTTCTTGTGTACCGATTGAGCTGAAACTTGGTATACCTACGTAAGTTGGATGACAATACAATTATATGGTACCATGGAGCTGGTCTGATGATGAGGTTGGAAGGTGACCATAGAAACTTCGCTTCTTGTAGACCGATTGAGCTGAAATTTGGTATGTCTTCGTAACTTCGGTAACAATACAATAATAAAAGCTTGTTTTAATTCTTTTTAAGAAGTTAATTTATTATATTATGCTATATAATATGTATGCTTTTGGTGATTAAATAAATAAATAATGATGAAGTATTTGTGTTTTCATGAATGGAGGTTTCAATGATCTCCAGAACGGCTTAACGGATCTAGATGAAATTAGGCATAGATGTAGAACATAGTCCGGTAAACATATAGGATACTATTTTTTAGATTCCGTGCGGACGGTGTGTCGAACAGCTGGCACTAAATAAGTTGCATAGCTTATGCCAGTTCATAAACATAGTAGAATGGCGGGATTCGAACTCCCGACTATGTGATCTGATATCCACACCATTAACTATCATGCTATTTGCGCTTGGAATTAAATGCATGTTGAATGTTTAATTAGAGTTATATTATTTGTCTGTTATATTTTGATTACTTTCTGTCATAGTTCTAAGCTGTATGGTATCATGTCGTTAATTAATAATTTCCACATTAAGAGCCATAACACGTTTCGGTTTCGGATAAGAGTTTAATGCAAATTAAATGCCATAAAATTCGTAATATTCATTTATATACAGCTATTTTAAAGTACCAGTATTCATAGCGGTTTCTTAAGAGTCATAAAATCCAAATACATAATTATCAAGACAGGAAGTGGAAGTAATGTAAGACTGCTTGTCGGAGGCCTAATTGTAGTCCTCTTTTCTCTTACCACCCTTTTCTTATACGAAAGGGGGAAATGGAATTGATGGGGGAGGGGACGCATAGGAAAGGGAAAAGTTCTCTTTTTGTATGTCTTCACCTCCGTAGATTACAGGAAGGCCACGCATCTTGAATTGCAGATATCTATGGTCAACGGTCGCTTAGCTATTCCTGCGAATTACGGTGGTCCCGCTTGCTCCCCGCATTATATTACAAAAAAGGGATTGCGTTTTTTTAAATTCTTAGTTTAACTAACTGAGAGGTTAGATATTAAATGCTTCTTACAAAGGTTTATTTGGATCAAGGCTAAATGTGGTGAACCGTAGCGTTTGTGGTTAAGACAAGGTATTTTGTGTCACATGTATTAAAAAAAAAACTATTTAAACATGACAAAAAAGAATCAATTCTTTAAACCAGTGAACAAACGATTGAGAATCGTAAAATGCAAAAAATAATTATAAATAGGACAGATACAGGTTATAAACGCTATCTTACTTTTAAAAGGAAATTTATGTTTGAAACCAAAAAACGGTACAGAATAATTAAATTTCGTTATCGAAATGAAGTAATTTAATTAAACAGGCGATAATAATGATTAGTTCATTATTCAATAAGCGATAAAGATTTTTTTCACTCAATAATAAAAATCTCTTGTTTTGTTTTTAATCATCACCATCAGCTCACTATACGTCCCCACTGAGTATCATATAAACATTATCGAGTAGGAAATGTTATTGTCTCTTTGTTATTCTTTTTTTGAAATTTGCAAAGCAATTTGTTTAAAAAGAGGGGTTTAATCGGTCTCATATATTTGGGAATCTTTCTCTTTCTGTGCATTCCTCTGTTGATTAAAGGTAGTCAACGCATCTGGAAACGCGAATGTCTACAAGCACCGGTAGATTCACTATTTTAGCGTGTTCCGTTGATCGTTTGCTTGTTTTTCATCTTGTACTACAAAAAAGGACCGATCGGAATAAAGGCTATTTTTTATTATGATTTAAAAAAAAAACTGGTTAAGAAACCTTTTCATTTGTTAAGTTCAATAAAAATGTAGTCGTAAAAATAATCCTTGGCGGAAAATACACGATCTGAAATCTAGAACATTGCAAAAATGCTAAGAATTTTCTCTCTAGTCTACATACATATGTATTATCGTTCAAATATCACTATTCTGAAATTATGCCAAGTGTCCGAAAACGTCCGCTGATATACGTTTCCGAACATAAATATTTACTCAGCAAAGACGAAATTTCAGTTATTGAGGAAGTAATTTTACTGGCAATTTATTTTAGTCCGAATAATTCCGAAAATATATACGATTTTTATTTTTAACTAGCTGTCGCCCGCGACTCCGTCCGCGCTTGTTTTTCTACAAAATAAAGATTTTTTTTCTAAAATAAACGTTGCCTACGTAACGTAGCGTAGATAAGCATTTCATAACATTTTGCTGAAACTTAAAATTAACTGATGGTATACCTTTTTGTATTATATAATATTTGTGGACTAGCGGTCGCCCGCGACTTTGTCCGCGCTTTTTTCTTTCTAAAATAAAAGATTTTTTCTAAAATAAACGTAGCCTAAGTTACTCCTTATTACATCAG
>JAAOEG020305335.1:0-14542 GCA_011763625.2 Papilio bianor | reverse complement strand
ATATTGGACCGCGCACCTCTCATACGTAATGAATTTCGCCGAATTATTGCAATTGTTTTTCAAACAAGCTGTGGCTCCAATTCCGTGTATGTTTCGGCCACACGAACAGGTATTAATTTACTGTTATTAATTTGATGTACGTTTGTGATATTAAGGTTTATTTTATGGAGTAATCTTTGTTATTTAATAAAATTTTGTTTTGCAATTTAATGCTTTTCTACTTATATATTTTCTTTTTTACACAACTATTCGTTTAACATTTGTAGATAGCTTAAACTTAATGTATGTATGTATTTAAGTTATTACTCAAGACTTACTCTCATTTGAATTAATTTTATATTATATCACAGTCTTACATTAAACTAATTTGATCACGGAATACATTTGCAAATTAATGTGAGCAGTTAAAATCAGTAACTGTAAACAAGTTACCTCAAAAGGCATTGGAGTGATGTTTTGCATTAGTTTCTGCAGCGGCGGATATTCTTGAAGCCATCAAGAATATTTAATTACGAAGTTTTATATAAGCTGTTTTAATATCGCAGGACGAAATTTTAAATTTAATCTATCACGAGTAAACTCTAATCATCTTATTTCAAAAGCAATCTCTTGCTAGTGAGGAGTTCTCACTATATTTTTCGGTAAAGCACTGTAACAAGTCGTTATTACACCAGACAGTAATAAAAGGTGAAATGTTTAAGAACTTGTCATTTATAATAACCCTTTAATTAGAGCCAATAGGATATTCATTTTCCATTTTCCTTAATAGTAAAATTTATACGAAACCATTCAATCTGTTTTTCTTGAAACCCTGCCATTAATTACAAGAAGAACGACAAAAAAAATGAAATCAATCATGAATTTACCAATTCATTTTGATTCGCATTTAAGAAATAAACAAACGTATTAATTAATAGACGAGTTGGTCTCTTAAAGAACTCATTAGCGCACTGTTAATTAACTAATTGGAAAAGTTCCACTATGTAAAGAAATGAAGTAAACATCAGTATTCAGAAGCATTTAAAATATCAGTACTTTGCCGGTAATTGCTAATGATCTTGTCTCATTGACGATAATATTTATATGAAAAAGTGATAATTTTCTGATAATGGGAATTTACCGACGTTTGTTCGATTTTTGGAACCCAGTCATGTTTTCTACCATATTTAATGTTAAATAGCAGTCGCCCGCGACACCGTCCTCGCGTTTTTTTCTGAAATAAGAGAATTTTTTCGTTTAACGTTACGTAAAAAATTTTATCGTTTAACGTTTTATTTTAAGATAAGCAGCACCTTATTAAATCACCTTCCTGCCATAAAAAGTCCCGTCAAAATCGGTCCAGCTATTTCAGAGATGAGCCAGAACAAACAAACAGACAGACAGACAAAAATTGTAAAAAATGATATTTTGGTGTATGTACCGTATATATTCATATACATGTAGTAAAAAATATTACAGACAGTCCAATTTTAAGATATGTACCTATATGTATAGATTAGTATGACAATTCACTACAGATAGGTTTAGTAAAATCGGTCATGTATCTTTTCGACATTCGATGGTTGTTCTCATAGAAATTGCAGTCGATAATTCGGTGATTTTAAAAGACAATTTAAATATTATTCTTTCTTTTCATATCTAATCTCATTTTTTAACACAAAATCGTTACTAATATTATAAATGCGAAAGCAACTGTCGGTCTGGCTTTATAACTCCTAAACTACTGAACCCATCATAATTAAATTTGATACATAGATACACTTCTTCGACATAGTTAGACTTTTAATGCGATAAAGGTTTGTTGGGGGTTGCAAGGGAGGTTGGAATGTACCATGGAAGTATTGTTATTTTTAGAGATAACAGCTGAAAACTTTTTTGATTGCTATATCGACATAAATAATTACGCCATTCAAGAAAAACGTTTGCATGCAAAAGTTCTATGTCATTTTTTTAGAATTATCGTATCAGATGTTTTACGGAGTTATAGCAGAATGTGAAACTGAAGTTAATACACCATAAGCGCTGTAAGGATGGACGCGCGGGGTGCGCGGTGTGTATACCTGAGTTTGCTAATCCGAACGGGCAGACGCTTGAAGTTCCACGCGGACGAAGTCGCGGGCAAAAGCTAGTAAATAAATAAAATTGGGTTGTTGACAAACAAAAATTAATAAGAAGATAGTTACTCGTAGTTATGAGAAACATAGACATTCAACCTTATATAACCCATAGTAATAACCGTCACCCTGCCTTTGTACCTACGGAGGGTTGGCATAAAGAAATAGAGTCCCTAAATTATAGTATTTATTTGTGCGAATAATTTTATTGCAAGACCGATTCTCGATAGTCTTTAGTTGTTCGATAATCACGTCGCATCGCGTAATACAGTCCGACACTAGTTCACTCCTCCATTAAGTATATGGTTAATCCAAAAAGAAAATTAATACGATACTTCATTGGCGTTAGTTAAACTTCTTAAATAGACAAAATACAGAACTTCTGCCATCATCTTTTTTTAAATCAAGATTATAAATGCGAAAGTTTATTTGGATGTATTTATTTTTCCAAGACGGATCTTGCTGAAATTTCGTGTAGAGATGCAAAATAACCTGGAAGAATACAAAGGATACTGATAATGTTTTTTCTAATTGCACGAGGACGGAACGATTTTTCTTTGGGTAGATTGAATTATGAATTCATAATGGTGTTTCAAAGTTTACAATAGTTTAATACATTTACTTTACACAGTTTCACACAGATACGCAGTTACAAGTACAGTAAACTTATTGTTCTTACAATGACACTTCTAGCTGTTGGAACTCTTTGTGAAAAACGACGTGAAAGACGTTCATGACATTGACCTCGTTGCGGCCCCTCGCTGAACTTTGTGCGAACCACGTTGTATTCAATTTGTTTATGATTCCCTACTTACACTTACTTAAGTTATGTATTTTAAAACACATGTTCTGATAAAATGGCATCGCCCGTGGACTCCATTTGATAGCATAGCCACCAAGAATTGATATTCGGAAATCTTGAACGGTCCCCTTATGCAGATGCAATACAGATAGGATGCAGATTCTATCTTTAATGGACAGAAGAGGAGATATACAGAAAAGGGTTGTTCCGGTTCCTAAACATCTCCCCCGCCAAATCAAGTTACCATACCCGCGAGCGTTAAATCTTCCGCGCCCATTGCAAAACGGGCGCCGGCGTTTATTCATACCTCATCCAAAGAGACAGGAACCATCTCCTGTCCCTTTGAATTACTAAACTGACTACCTAGCCTCAATATAGAAGAAGTTTTAACATTCGCTGAAAAATCCAAAAGGCGTCGGAAAATATAGCACCTGACTCCGATGAAGTTCATACCTTCCTACGCGACCATCGCGTCGACGTGTTACTGCAGGAAACGTTTCTTAAATCAACAATGAGGGACCCGAAGGTTTCAAACTATAACATCGTTAGAAATAATAGAACCGGCGCCCCAGGCATTGGCAATATCATTTACTATATAAAAATCCCTGCTCTGTGTACCGATCGATACACCTTCGTCAACGCACTTAGAAGTCTGATCTGTCAACTGGCCATAACGGGCCACTCCCCCATTGCGATAGTTTACATGCCCTATAAACCAAACACAACCATCTTACGTTCTGACTTAATCTTTTCTATCTATAGGAGAAGCGACCATCCTCACAGGTGATTTGAATAGCCAGCACATTCGATGGAATTCTAACAGAATCAGTAAGCGCGACCGATCGCTTGACGCAATGTTGCACTTACTTGATTTTGAAATACTAGCGCCAATAGAGCTCACTCACTACCTCATTGTATTAAGATGCACCTTGGATGTGGTTGATATTGAAATTATCAAAAATATTAACCTTTAGAGTACAGAGGTGGGTCCACAAGCTTCATTCTGATCACCTACCAGTTCTGCTACATCTAGGGCCCCCTGCACCGCCTGAACCCTAATTTAAAACTGCCATGTGTGGCACAAACTTAGTGCCCACAAAAAACGAAAAACAAAGGAATAACTGACCACATTTAACGTAATAAATACTGATAACGATATGGGCGTCGCGATCTGAATTCTAAAAAGTCATATGCAAAGTACCATTGAGGACTGCTCAAGGGAAATGTCAGAGTCAGACAACCAACGGTGGCGTTTACCACCAGATGCCAAAGACTTGTTAAGACGCAAGAACGCGACTACCCAAGCTCACGATTTGTATCCCACAAAATCGAACCGAAATCAGCTATGTCAATTACAGCATGAGGTAAAAATACGTATAGCTGTAATACGAAACGAACGATGGGATTTAACACTTCGTAATTTTAATCCATCTCATTTAACCTTCTGGCGGCTTCCCAAACCTCTTAAATCGTTCTCCTAGTAGCTTACCTATCCAGCCTAACCATCTCCGAAAGGTGGACTGCGAGATCGAGAAGAGGAAAAACAAAACCCCTCGTCGATTTGCTTGCCCGGGTAACCAGCGTCGAAGTTCAGGAATTAATTAAAAGTTTACGTCCACTCAAGGCTCAGATGGCGTCGCCAATAATGGGGTCATACTAATTCCTGTTGGCATTGTACAACTCCTTGTAACCATTTGCAATACAACAATGACGAAAAGAGTCTTTCCCAGCGAGTGGAAAGGCGCTTTATTCTTTCATATTATTTAATTATTAAATAACAGGGTTGCTAAAACCTTCTAAGCCGCCTACATCTGCTATATCATATCGCCCCATAAACCTTCTCAAATCCTTTGGAAAGATTTGTGAACGCCTAATTTTAGCCCCTCTTTGTTCCTTTACGGATACGAAAAGCATGCCCATTGCTGAACAGTTTGGCTTTCGTATCAAACATTCATGCAACAATCAAGTGCACCGCATCACGGAGAACATACTTGCCAAAAGTCAACGACGCTTAATACCGGAACTCTTTTTATCGACGTAGCAAAAGCGTTCACTAAAGTATTTCAAAACGGGCTCACTAACAAGCTATATGAATACGGAGTACCCGGTCGAGTCGTATGCATTATACGAGATTTCTTAAGTCGTTCGTCGTTTTCGTCATTGCACGTTTTGCTACCGTGTTGAAGGAGAGTGCTAACAACTATTCGCCGATGACAACTGCATTTTCACGTTTGGTCGTATGCCCGATGCTACAGCCGTAAGCAAAAATAAAGGGTCAATTAATAAAGAAAGTTAAGAAAGTTTGAATATCTCGGAATAGTAAACTTGGCTGGCTCGTCTCCAACCCGTTAAACTCATGGACAGCCCCTTGGGAAGACCAAGTTAAATACCCAGGTGTCATCCTTGACTCGAAAATCAGCTTCTCCGCTCATACAATCTGGGAAAGGAACCGCGCGGCTTTCATTTTAGGTCACCTTTTACCAGTAGTGCATCCCATGACGACTTACAAGTGCGGTTTAAGCGCACATAGCTCCGAAGCAAATACACCGACTTCAGGTGATTCAGAACAGATTCTTACATAGGGCCACGGGAGCCACATTGATCTACACATAGAAGATCTTTCTGAAGTGGTAGTAATCAAGTCCGGTTGAGCTGCAAATGCAAGTCCTTCTTCAAGGAAAACAGTCACAATTTAGTCACAGGAAAAAAATATTTAAATTTGGGATCCAGCATACGTATGTACTTATCAGATGAAATGCAGTGATGAAATTACGAGCAATTCCATTTGACGCTTGTCTTCTGTGGTGCAGTCGTCCAGCAACGATAACTGATGCGACATTCGATATTCTAAAAAAATCCATACAATTTTAATAAAGTAGATAAGTACCAACAGTAATGAATTCGTTGAAGTTAATGAAATTATGGTAACTTTGTATTTTATTAATTACAAATACATTGAAATAAATAATAATACAACTACAAAAAATACAACCCACTAACAATAAAAGCAGTTTTATTGTTAGTAAGTAATGTTTTCGTTATTGTTTTCTTGTTTCGGAATACATAGCAATCGTCTAACTTTTCCACTTGCCCCAATGGGCATCGACAAATAAATACAATCACAAAATTCATTACTACAATGTTGTACACCAAAGTTGTGTCACGGTAAATACAATTTCTAAATGTCAATATTATATTTAATTTTCGTACAATTCATAAGGAATTGCCATCTGCGAACCACTGCATTGTTAGAAGCATTGTGGCCATCGATAAAGAACGAGAATAAATAAAAGGAAACTTTTGTTGTGTCGCAGTTAATAAGCAATACAGTTCATGTACTCTTTGCTTCGAG
The DNA here is from genome assembly GCA_011763625.2 of Papilio bianor. Classification (NCBI taxonomy): domain Eukaryota; kingdom Metazoa; phylum Arthropoda; class Insecta; order Lepidoptera; family Papilionidae; genus Papilio; species Papilio bianor. The sequence continues at coordinate 8,274 of JAAOEG020305335.1, read as the reverse complement.
TACAAAATATTTTTATTTACACGCTTCAATTAATTTTAATTTTATAAAAAAGATAGGATATTTCTAAGAATTCCTACCATTAACATCGTTTTAACCGTAGTAGATGTTTTTTTCCATCTTTTGACTCTCTAGGAAGCTGAACCCCTTCCCCCTCCCCAGGCGAGGCCAATGAAACTGTACTTTTTGTGTATTTCGTCTATTTTTTTTGGTCCTAGGCAGGAAACATATCTACAACACAAATAATTGCAAATCGAACAACTTTTTAATAAAATACTACAACCTTTAGAGCGGTTCTCAAATGACAAGATATTCTGAAGGTTTTTCTATGCAATGCAAATGTAGTATGAACAGAATTACGAGAATTCAGTCTCGTCATTAATCATGAAAATATGGACCATTTAATAGCGTTCATACGATAACATTATTATTTATAACGTCGCTGAATAACTATATTATGTGGAATTTAATTACTTATTTTTTGACCGACTTCCCAAAAGAAGTAGGTACTCAATTCGTCTGTATGTTTTTTTATGTGTGTTACCACGTAACTCCACCGTACGTGATCCGATTTTGATAATTCTTTTTGTAATAGACAGGAAGTGCTTGCAGGTGGGTCGCATTTTCTTGGTTAATTTTTAAACTTAAAAACTACCGGGTTTTCCTTATGAATGCGCGACGAAAACAGAGGACAATTTTGCTTACTTGCGTTACGCCGCCGAAACTATACACCCTACATAAAAAGGATGTATGAAACAATTGTAGCTCTTGAAATAAGCTATAAAAAGTCCGCGATGGCATATACATATCTATCTTTTAAGGTTGTCGCACAATAATCATTTTATTCAATTTAAAACGCTTTCGCCACTTACGACGCTATTATTCGTGTTCGGTATGAATCCTTATCCAAATAAATATGCCGATAAATAGGAGAATTTAACGTAGGTTATAATTGCCCTTTGAACTATGTCATTCTGACCAATAGTTTAGGAGATATGGAAAGATTAAAACTTACGCGCAACCGAAAATTGCAAGTATTGTAACAAAGAATAGGACAACTTAACTGTATTGGCTTACGTAAGCTAAACTATAGTGTGTACATAAAAATGATGTATCAAAGAAGTTTAGCTGTTTAAATTGCCTAAATAACGGTCTTAGATAGCATATATTTATCTGCCATGGTTTCCTTAGAATAACGTCTTCTTTCTTAAGAAATGTCAATTAAAATATCTTCGACTGATAGTGTTGTAATTTATGAAGCTATTATTCGTATTCGGTGTGTATGCCCAAAATATCCTTATCCATATAAATATGTTCATTATCAGGATAATTTAATGTAGATTATAATTGCCATTTGAACTATGTTAATTTGACTAATAGTTTAGAAGATATCAAAAGATTAATGCCTACGCTCGTTGAAAATTGCAACAGCGGCGCTTAGCCAGACAGAATAAAATGCTCGCAATTATGCGTTTGTATTAACAAACAAAAGTTATTAAACTTTTTTAATGTTTTTAATTCGTTTCAAGATTTTTTCTTTCTTTGAAAGCTGATGATAATATTAGTTTTGAATTGAAATTCGAACACTGTTACATTGTGTATGACCAAAATTGGTAGTAGAACTACTCATAATATAAACACTAAAAAATCTAAAATAAGTAAAAAATTTAAGAAAAAAACAAAACCGACTTCCTATATAAAATTAATGATAACTAATGATATTTTAAAGTCGGTTTACTTATGTATCACATCCATAAAGTGTCATGACAAATATTAAATACCTATTGTGCTGATATTGGTGGAGGAAAGCCGTTGGATGATGATGATGAAAATTATCTTTTTAATGCTAAAAAAACTCTAATGGAATCCGTGGAAGCTTATTTTGTGCTTGAACAGTCTTTTAATTATCCGATATCTACGTGAGTCTGCCTAAGACTTGTAGATAAAATACGAGCAGTACCAGTCTACTAGCGTCGAACATTATAATATTATAACATTTTGTTCCCAAACTATATTCCTTTTATTTCTCGAAGAGATAAGTTTACGATAGATTAACAGTGATAGACGCCAGCTAAAACATCTGTTACACGAATTGATCGGCTCGGCCGGTGCACACCACGACCACACAGAAGACAGCGATGAAATGGGAGCAAGCACGTGTTTCATCTGATGAATGTGCGTTCGGGAGGCCTAACTTTAGTCCTCTTTCTCTTCCCACCCTTTTCTCATATGGAAAGGTCTCATCCTTCCTCCAGAGGAAGTGGTTTTGACAGAGAATGCAACGCAAAGAATGGGGAAACATTTTCTCTCTGTGCGTCTCTTCCTTCGTCGATAAAATGTATATTTATCAATTTTATGGGTAGTGGTCGCATTCCTGTTCCGGCGAATGCATTCTTATATTATTATTAAAAAGGCTTATATTTCTTTTATTTTATTAGGTATTTTTTAAGTTCTTAAAATCACGTTAAGCTACTTTATAAAAACGATTATATTTAAACTTTAAAACGAAATCTTTTAAACGCAAACGATATTTGTCTCAACCTTGTGTACAGTATCATATATGATGTCTGAAAGCTCGTATATAGAAATGGCCTAACCATAATGTTTATTACGTATTTTATTTTATATTAAAAACTAAGTTTATTTTAATGACATCTATGTAGAAATTGGCGAATGATTAAGGCTCAGATATAAATATACAGCCAAGGTGCTTTACTATAAATAGAAAAAATCGATTCGCCGGGAATCTTGACAGGAAGGAAATGAAATAATTTCATTCCGTTGTTACCGGTATTCTGTGAAGTTTGTTATTCAATTCATATATTTTAGCAAATATTCTTGTTATTATTTACTGTTTACATTTAAAATTAAAAATACTCGAAAACAAAAAAATCAAAATGTAATGAGCTTTGTTCGACTAGAAGAAGGACCTAAAAGTAGTGACAGAAGTTGAATTTATTCAAAATGTTGCAACAATAAAAATCAACGTGTGTAAAACATGTTACTTTTTTGGCTATGGCTTCCGGACTACTTTTTTTTAGTCACGAGGGCTCCCACAGATACGGTGACCGTGTGTGATTAATCGCTGGACCAGGCAATTTTCTAGGTATTTTTACTGTAAAACAGCTGCAAATTTTTTGGTCACGTAAAATTAACTTCGTCTGATGTTCACTATGTTAAATTAAGTTCAAATTTGTTTTTGTGATAAACTAGCATAAGCTGACCCCGCGTACTTCATTCCGTCTGAGCGGAAATAAATGGGCAGATTTAGGATTTACAAGCTTTTGCCCGCGGCTTCGTCCGCATGGAATTGTGTATTTGGGTATCGTTTTTATATATTTAAGTCGCACGGGTGTCTGACTTCACGTGTGTGCCCGTTCGGATTAGCAAACTCAGGTATATTCCCACACCCCCGCACCTCGCACCCCGCGCGTCCGCACACCGCTTATTGTGTACTAGCTTCAGTTTCACATTCTGCAATAACTCCGTAAGTCTTCTAATATAATATTTCTAAAACATTCTCATAATAAAATTCCATACAGACTTTCATATCATGTTTTACCTTTGAGAGTAAAATTTTAAGGAACTTTGAATGGAATATTTATTTATCGAGATAACAAAAAAGTTTTCAACTGTTAGCTCTAAAAATAATACTTCCATACTACATTACAACCCCTCACAACCCCTTTTGACCGACTTCCCAAAAGAAGGAGGTACTCAATACATTCGTATGTTTTTTTATGTTTTAACCCATAACTCAGCCTGTGGTGATCCTATTTTGATTATTCTTTTCTTAATCGAGAGGTGGTGCTTGCAAGTGGGTTTCATTGTTTTTGGTTAATTTTTAAACTTACAAATTAACTAGTAGATTTTAAATTTTTTTTTAAATGCACGACGAAAACAAAGGACAGTTTTACTTTCTTGCCTAAACTATACATAACTATGATGTCATCACACATATTCACATTGACATGTGTGACTCTTCATTGAAACCTACGCGCGAGCTAGACAGAATAAAATATTCAAAATGATGTATTAGTTTATTATTTTTTTATTACTAAACCGATTTTGATGTTGATGATGTTCATCTTTTGTTATACATATGTCGAAGAATTAAATAGCACAATGAGAAGGCAATTTAGTGTTTAGTATTAGTTTATTTTTATTTTAGTATTCTTACGAATAGCTTCCGAGAGCTGTGGAATTGATGATAGGTCTGCAATCTGCTGACTGATGCACTTTTAAATTAGTTTTTGAATTGAAATTAGAGACATGATACGTTGTGTATAACGAAAATTGGTAATAGAACGTCATATTCACTAAAAAATGATAAATAAGTAAAAATTTTAAGAAAAAAACAGAAGCGACTTCCTAAAAAAATCTTCTCAACAAAATAAATTAAAACGTAACAAAATAATATCATGGATACCCTCAAGAGAAACTAAACTCTCTTCATTTTAGTATTATGTCAATATCGTACAATGATTGATATTTTGAAGTCGGTTTGGCCTAGGTAGGAACTTAAACTTAGTACTGGGTCCAACACATACCAGATAAAAATGTCATTAATCTACCTCGGCCGCCACTGACTTACTTAATACCCCTTGTATTCATGACATTGTTTTTTTTTTACTTTTTAGTGCATTTTGTTCAGATTTTTTTTAGGAAGTTGGTTCTGTTTTTTCTTAAAAATTTTACATTTATATAAATAGACTAGCTAACGCCCGCGACTCCGTTCATTTTCTAAAATAAATGTAGCCTAAGTTACTCCTTATTACATCAGCTACCTGCCAATTAAAGTCCCGTTAAAATCAGTCCAGCCATTTCAGAGATTAGCCGGAACAAACAGACAGATAGATAGACAGACAGACAGACAGACAGACAGACAAAAATAAAAATAAATGTTATTCTGGTGTATGTACCGTATATATATTCATATATAATACATGAAGTAAAAAACGGTTATTTCAATATTACAAACAGACACTCCAAGTATAGATAAAATGAATATTATATAATTGAAATAAATATCAAAGAATAACGAAATACTATAATAGTTTCACAGAATACAAGTCTTTGTTCGTTTTATAACATAGCTCTTGCTACCGCCGATTTAAGTATTAACTCTATGATTTTCCAATCAACTATTTTTAACGAAGTCTGTGTAATATACAGTGAGGATCTAAAGGTCAGCAATTAATGTTAGAAAAGTTGGAGCGGTAACGAATGAACCAACACTTTGTACATGCTGCATAAGTTATTCATTTGATGTACCACAATACTCGTATCTTAACAAAAGAAAGATAGAACATCGTGGAATATAATCAACGGAACGAAATAACGTGTTTAAAAATATAATTTATTTTATAAACGGAAAGTGTAATGAGTGAATTTGAGTTGTTGAATAAGTGAATGTTGATTTTATATTGTTTGACAAGAAAATAAAAAGAATATTTTTATGTTTATTAACCATAAATTTAGATGGCGTCCATCCATCTAAATGTATGGTTAATAAACATAAGAATATTCTGCTTCCGATCCGCTTCCACAAAAGCCTTCAATTCAATTATTTATCAACGTTGGTCTCCAGCCGTCCGCGGGGCGTTTCCTGCTGGTCTGAATTTCCAGAACGTTCAAGCCATTTCTGCAGCACTGGCCACACGGTGGAACTCTGCTCATAAATAGCGCGATATTTCAAACTTTCCATGTTGCAAACTGAGTGACTCAAAGAAAAAACCAAAGGATGAGTAAAACGAATGAATTACGGTTTTCAAAACATAATTGCATGCGTAAATTTGAAATTGGAATTCCTAACCAAACAGGAGATATTTGATATCAACGTGGTCAATACGACAAAACGCCAATTTTATATGTAAGGAGCTAATACATGCAATATAACTGCGCAACATTATTTGATCTCTCTCGCTCAATATTGACTATTCATTACATGTACCAAGGTAACTGTGTTTAGTCAAACTATTAATCAACCATTAATTTTGTATGCAATGAATTACCAGTAATTACGCTCGTGTTGTTTATTTTTGGTACTTCCCGTAATTGATTAATTTCGATTTTGTATATGAAGGCGCCTCTGTGTTTTGAGAGTGTCAAGAAACGTCAAAAGTAATAACGACATTTGACAGTGATATTTTTATAAAGTGGAATCTGACTTTCTTCTCTCTGACGCAACTCCGGGCTCTTTTGTGCGCAGAGGTAAAACGGAGGGGAGAATCCATTTGCATCTTGCTCGTACAAGACGTGTTCGGTGGAGTGTCACTACTTTGTTATAAAATTAAAAGTGCTGATTACAATAACGTCTGTATTTTCCGAAAATAATTATTGTAAATTGAGCTTCTCAAGTGGTTTTAATTCTCCTCGCCCGCCTACCCACATTCGCTCGGTAGTCATAAATGGACGCGGAAAATGGCGATCATGGCCACGTGCCGTTATATATAAATAAGCCTACAATTTTATACTACAGTTATAGGGAAACAAAATAAGCATATAGTTAATTAGGAAATACAACGATTATTACGGTTCTGGATGAAGTTGAATAAAAACGGCGTTACTAAAGAAAACATAGATCTAGCCACGCCGAAAACCGCTTTACATATTGAAGAGAAGTGTGGAGTACCGTAGGTTATGGAAAATAACATCAGTCAAAAGTGAATTGTTTCAACTTACTTAATGTTTTGGTATAACTATCGTGACCATTTCTTTTTTGCCAGAACGGGATATTTTCAACGTTCGTTAGAATAAAATAATCAAATCACTAAATACAAAATAGTTAAATAGTGAGTCCTAGTAGTGGCATAACTTCTAATTGTATTTTTGTAAAAAATCGTTACAAAATATCGGTCATAGTTCTATATTGTAAGTGTGGAACTCTGTACATGTTTTGTGACGTAATAACGCGTTATAAATCAGTGGACTCCGGCTGCACGCACGAAAAGGCGTGACTCACTGTCACGTTCCGCTTGAGTCGAGCATTCAAGCGAGAATGCTAAATAAGTTGTACTAAGCATTCAGCTTATGACGTAATTACGTAAAATTATCGTCCGTGAAAGACAACCAAATTTTATAATTTATATTTACAACCAAAATATATTTTTAAACTAAACTGTTATTAGCACATTGCCCCTATTTTATTCACTTAAGATAGAACTCATTCGATAATTTTGTTACATTAAATATTTTATAAATTATTGTTTTGACGGTTTACAAAAGTGGGACTATGTTGGTATTGTGTTGGGCTTGTTGGGGACACCAGAACAGACTGCCTGAAAACGGAACTGTACCGTCAAAGGCGGGACGTGTGGTCACGTTAGGTATAACCGACTGAACTGAATAACGAGCTGACTATCCTTTGTCAGTGTTGCAGTGCCATCTACACAATCGGCGCGCGTCTACAGATCATTGTCCGTCCTTTCATTCGCACGTGACATCTACGTCGTAACTGCAAATACTATTTCTACTATAATTAATAAGCTTAAATTAATTAACGCTAGATATCTCTAACATTAACTAGTGATAATTCAATGATTAGATACTTTTTACTATACTCTATATTAAAAAAATGTCATATCAACAATTGCGATATTTGTTTTATCTGAGAATTTAATTTTATGTATGTAAAGTTGAACTACACCTGCAAATCGCCACCAAAACATGTTTGTTATGATTTTTTTGTAAGCTTTTTGTAATGTTTTTTTGACAATGAATACTCACGGTTAGGCCTTGACATTGTAACGAAACAGATTTTTTTGTGGCTGACTTGTCACTGTTTGCTTGATATGGCATTCACAGCTTCACCGGGCTTAGGAAACCTCGTTTAAATATGAAATCAGACTGATGCGTCCCAGTTATATATTATTTGTACAAGCTCAGCTTCTATAGCGTCTGTAGCAAGGGGCTTTGTGTGAACGGATATCTTTGACACTGTACAGAACGGAAGCCTACCGTATGCTCGGATATTGAGGATAAGGGAATTAATTTGTGACTGATGCCATGTATTGGATTCAAAAGGCGGAGACTGGTAGTGCAATTTACCATTGCATTGGAGGAAATTTTGCTTGAAATTCTCACATTTTGAATAATATTCTGTTTTTGATATCATTGAATTTCTATAATTAATAAACGCAAAATTTTGTAAGAATGTATGATTGTATGTAACTCTTTCTGCAAACAAGCAAACAAATTTCGATTCAACTTTACAATAATATAGCTTATACAATAGTATGATACCTGGGCTATAATTTATGAACATATCCAAGATAT
>JAAOEG020304826.1:0-19747 GCA_011763625.2 Papilio bianor | reverse complement strand
AGCCTTCTGGGAACGTTGCTAACTGGCAGTGAGCTTATACAATATTAAGGAAACAATGTTTTTTTATTTTTAAAAAGATAAATTGCTTTGATTTTTAGTTTTGAATTGGTTATTTCATTATTTTATTACTTTTATGAAATTCAAACACTGACAGAGTTTTATTTTGCAGTTGCGACCGACAAGTTCGGGGGAGATACAAAGATGGTATTAGAGGTAAGTAATTAGTTAATCTAATTTAGTAATGCGTTTACAAAACTTTGTCATTAGGCAATTTTCTGGTGGCGGCACCGACTAGTTTCCGACAGGGCGGGGTTTATCTTCATGACGGGTGTTTATTTTGTTTTATCCGCGGTCGTGTCACATCTCGTACTGCGATACTGCACTGCACTTAGAGAGAGACGCGACGCGACCGCGAAGAAAACAAAATAAACACTCGCCCTGAAGATTGCCCACCGACGGGTCCGAAACAAGTCGGTGCCGCCACCGAAAATGACACGTTATAGCTTTATAACAGTTAATTTGTAGCAAGGTCTCACGAAAGTTTAAATAATTTAACTTAAAATTAAAAACAAACAACACAAAGTACAGAAGATACAGATTAATTTGAAAGGGATGCTTTTTTAAACCGACGTTTCTTACACAGCATATAAATTATTTATGTTACGAAATTATTACTACCTTTACATTAATTATAATGGCACATTTTTGTCTCCATTTTAATTTATCCATTCACAGTTTTAAATGTGTGCATAAAATTGAGTATTATCTACGCCATAGTATAAAAACCTGTGAGTCTATTTTTATAAACAAAGCATCGTTATTGTTGTAAGGTTAGTATTAAAAATAACTTTTTGTTTACAGGGTAAAGAGGAGCTCATTATAAAAGCCATATTGGCCCTTGTGAGCATTTTGGATATTTGCGTAAATTTTATGACGTAAGTTATTATATGGATATGAATAATGATAATAAATGATTATAAATGATTATGGTGGTCATACATGGACAGTTTTTAAGTCTACTATCGGAGACACAATGGTGCCAATACTGCCAACTGACAAATAAATAAAAATTAATTCCTCCTATTTGTAACACTAATGAATTTACTTTTTAATTACTTTAAAATTTTATATCCTCTTACAATATATATATTTGCGATTCCCATAATATTATATTAGAATCAAGTGTAATTCATATTTAAAAAAAAAAATTTTTTTCCAGCCCTGAACCTGCGAATATAAATTCGGTGTCTATGTGCGTTAATATATGTTATAAATGTTGCATGATTGATGTTTACTGGCGATATAATTAGTTAAATGCTTCTTAATGTGATAACTTCGCTCTCAGTACTGCGAATCGCTTGAATGCAAATTACTTTTATTATTAGAAATTACATTTTTAGTATGTACTTTAAAAGCATGAGATACTTTTATCTAAAACTGTACAAACTCATACTTTAGACATAAATTGATAACTTCGTCAACAAACAACGGTAACTAGCGTGATGGAGTCTCAAATGCATGAGGCAATAATGATTAAGGGCGTAGTTCAATTCCGCGCATTTTAGTCGTGGACCTGTCACCCCGCACGATGCTTTACATTGATCATTTTTATTAGACGTAACCTGTATGGGGTATAACGACCGAGTTATACACTAATGAAACTTACTTACTTACTACTTACTTACTCCGCTGGCGCAGCGACCCAATTTGAGTCCTGGCCTCCGACACCAGAGTTCGCCAGCGCGGCCTATCCTGCACCATCTCCTGCCAGTGGTATGCTTGGAGATGTTGTAGGTCTAGCTCCACGGCGTCTCTCCAACGGTACCTGGGTCGGCGGCCAGTCGGGACACTGAGATACGCCGCCTTAGCAACTCGCTCATACCCCATCCTCAACATGTGGCCCAGCCATCGGAGTCTGTGGGCTTTGGCTTCTCCCATGACGTTGGGCTCGCCCACCAGCGTCTCGATTTCTTTATTGTATCGAACTCTGAAAGTACCATCATCCCTCTTCGTCGGGCCCAAGATCGTACGCATGACGTTTCTTTCCGCCACCATTTCCTCCTCTTTAGAAGTCAGTGTCCAAGTCTCCCTGCCGTACATCAAAATCGGTCTTATTACAGTTTTGTAAATCGGGATCTTGGTTCCTCTGTTTAATAGTTTTGACACTAGCACCCTGTGCAGAGCCGCACTACAACGGAGGGCGTTGTGAATCCGGATGTTTATTTCCTCTTCACGTGTATTGGTGTCCGTAATAGTGCATCCCAGATACTTAAACTTTGAACGAAATATCTCCAACTCGCAGGTCTTCACGCTTTTGTCTGGTGTTTCTATACCGTTTCATGTGAAGGTACTCCGTTTTATCATGGTTAAGTCTGACCCCAATTCTTGAGGCTTCGGATATCAAGGACTAATGAAACTGCACCCCAATAACTGTAATTAGACTAACGTGTGTGCATCGGTCGAAACTTAAATGCAGTTGGTACTGTATCAGGCGCGAGGGTAACTTAAGATCATCTTCATATTATCGGTGCAGACGAACCAAATTAAAGCATATAACGCTTGAGACAATTACGAATGCAATTAATGTTTTAAAAAATAGTACCAAAGTTAAATTTTTAAGGGTTACTATTTTATTACTTTTATTAATAACAAAAAATTAACAAATGACAAAAAATACTTTTATAAAAATACAAATAATACTTAAAACAGGACTCATAAATATGAATCCAGAAACAAAGATAAATTAAAGGTATCAAAACCTTGAATAGATCTTGGTTAAAAAGCTTATAATTTGGGGATATTGGGGAGCACAGGTATACAACAACCTGACTAGATCTATCCGAGATGTGGATAAATTGTCTTTATTTAAAAATAAACTTAAACATTTTGTAAGTAATATATTAACTCAATGTATACTTAATACCTAAATATTTACAAACTTAAAAGTATAAGCTTAGACTACTGGTGTAAAGTAAATTTGTATTATGCAATTTGTCTCTCACGCAGTGAATTTTGTAAATTCATAGAGAAATAAAGATCTTAAACCACTGTTCTGTGCTGAGGTGATAGACTCTTCTATCCGTAGAAAATATCCTGGTAACTAATTATTTCGGAAAGTAAAGTTAGTTCATGTTAACTAGACCCCCTTTTGAAATTAAATTAAAGGGGCTGATATAAGTCATGGACCATAGAAAGCTGAATTATATTGTATACTTGCTGTCGCCCGCGACTCCGTCCGCGCGTTTTTTCTAAAATAAAAGAATGTTTCTAAAATAAACGTAGCCTAAGTTAATCCTTATTACATCAGCTACCTGCCAATGAAAGTCAAAATCGGTCAAGCCATTTCAAAGATTAACCCGGAACAAACAGACGGACAGACAGAAGACACTCCAATTATATTATATTAGTATAGAGTTTTATTAATATTTAATAGGGTATATATTTTATGTATTTATTATTTTACATTTAAACTAACAAAGAATAAATTGACAATACTGTAGCCTATTGCCTTATATCTAACTTGTCAAATCTACCCTCCTTTTTAATAAAAACCTTAAACAATAAGAACAGTTTTGGCGGTTTTTTATTATTATTTTTTAAGATTACACATACATTGTCTAAAGTATGAGTTTCCCACATCAATTTTACTTTATAAGTATAACTATTAAGTGCTCTTTAACTTCTATGAGTTTTTTTCAATGTTCTATGAAATCAAAATCAGTCATCTATTGCAATTGTGGTGATACAATTATCAGTTAATAATACAAATGTATCCAAGAAGCGTAACTAAACTTTAACAGTGGTAGAGCTCGATGAAGACTCGCCCTTAGGTACACTTGTGTTATAACATAAACAAAATGTTTGATAAATCATACATTAAATTTCATCCGCATCGTCCCCCACATTAAAAAAATGGGAGGTCTACCAAAGCCATAAAAATTTTGAAAGGGGACCACGAGGAAAAAATTTACTGTTCTGGTCAGACGATTACAATCACATCATATTTTTAGTCCGCATTTCTTTGTAACTGTAAAGCTTTGCTTCTTCTTTTTTTTATACCATTGATGTTCTGTGTTTGTCTTTGAATTTTATCTACATTTATCTAGCGACGTAGATTTTTCGTATTTTAATTTACTTATGCTTCGAGTACGCCGCTGCGAAAGCAAACCGGAACCAAAATAAATCCAATTTTAATATTAACTTGTAGATTTAGTTTGTTCAAGCTGACCATTTAAGAGCTATGAGAGATAGATAAGAAAAACTAGAGACTAAACAAATGTAGAGAAAACTCCGCATTTTATTTTGGCTTAATTTTCAAGTTTTAGCTTAGATTGGGTTCCGGTTTGTTTCCGCGACAGTGTACAGAGGCCACAATGTGTGATTCTGTTCAACAGGAGAAATTCGCGAGAGCGTAAATCTATTAACATGCATTTCAATGCTTGTATGATAATGTATCTTGTGGCGACGATTATCTCGGCGTATGATCCATATGTAAACGTACTTCAATCAACAGTAACTGAAGAAAGTGATACAAACAGTGCGATATGCTATGTAAGAGCTATTTTTAATAAATGCTAGCTGTTGACCGCAACTTTTTTCGAGTAGAACTAAAAAATTAAGCATTCATTTTGTTGCTGATTTATAAAATAGAAAATTCTATTCCGATAGTTCCAATATTTTGTAGGGATATATATGTAGTCATATTTCTGAATAATCTTTGTCCAATTCAAATTTCATTCAAATCACTTTAGAGTTACACGTTTTAGTTACATGGTGACAATTATGTTTGCTTTTATGCTAAGTTTTGCATAAATAAAATACGAGTAACGGATGAATGTACATATGAAATTCGAAAATGATAAATACGTTGGTATATGGTGGGATTTGAACTCAAGACCATTACAAGCCAAGTGCTTAACCACTGAGCCACCGAGGCTCTTCTAGACTAAAGTATAATTATTGTGAGTGTATTCTAATGAATATAATATTCAAACAAAATATTTCTTCGAAATTAAATAAATATGAATATTTAACTAAAGATCAAAATCTTTGTCTAGCGGCCTTAGAATATGTTACTTATAGATAAGTAACATATTAAATCTGAAGAGCGATAAACAATACAAGGTTATTTTTTAATTACCAGTAAAAATTCTCGATACTGATCATGTTAATAAAATAAAAAATGTAAATCAAAATAGATAGATTATACTTAAACAAAACAATTTAGTAGCCAATAGTAATGATTTTAGCAGTGTTCTTGAGCGCACACACAGAGATAACGACTGTAATCTTAGTTACCGCCCCCTTTTAATTATAAAAAGCTCCAACCACATTTGTACCTACTCCCAGCGCACTCACTTCAACCCCTACCATGAATTTTTTCATCTATCATAAAATCACTAGTATTATGTTTATAAGAAATGTCCATGATTTTACAGGATTATTTTAAACTAGCTAGCGGCTTCGAATCCATCCGCGCAAAATTAAAAAAAGGGTAGTCTATGTGTTTTTTCAAATTATGTTCTACATATGTGCCAAATTACAAATTATATGTTGAACTGTCGCAGAAGAATATAGAAACATGAAAAAAAAACAAATTAATGTATCACACGGGATCTGTAACTATTTCCGTGATCAAAAGTAACCTTTGTGTTCCTCCAAACTTTCCTCTACATATAGATGTAGTATAGACTAAATTTAATCGAGATCCGTTCAGTAGTTTAGGCTACAAATTCTAACAAATATCTATACATCCATCCATCTAAACTTTCGCATTTTAATTATTGAGATATTAATTTGTTATTCAGTTTATTTTTGTTAAGTAAAAAAAGTATACGTTTAAGAACGTCTAAATTCTGCATTTCCTTTTTTTCTGGTAATTAAAAAATAACACTATATAATGTCACATATATATATAGATAGGTATATATATATATACATATATGAAAAGTGAAATTCAATATATTAAAATATTTTAGTTGTAATATAGGTTCAAGTGTAAAGTTCCGGACAACAGCTAGTTTAATAAATTTAATGCTTAGGCATACGATTAACCATTTTCTTTCTTTGTCTATAGTATTTCTTCGCTACCTTGCGGTACATAGCAGTGTATTCTATGGATATGACTGGCATATGGACCCTATTAGGATTCAATAAAATGCTTACTTCAGTCATTAATGTACGTATCTAATCATTCTTTTTTTTATTTAGTCTTATATCTTATATATCAGCTCATTACATGTCCCCTCTGAGCTGCTCGGAGTCCGTTTTAGGATTGACTAGGCCATAGTCAACCAGACTGGCTCACCGTTGACTTGACATATCTTTGGATTTATTCTTAGATGTATGTATGTTGCATCACGATGTTTTCCTTCAGCGTAAGGACGTTGGATAAACGCACATAGGAAATTGTAAAATCTAAAAACACATTGGTACACAGCGGGACTTGAACTCAGGACCCGTAGATTATAAATCAAGTGCTTAACCCCTGAGCTGTAACGCTCTTAGTTTTTCTTTTAGTATATAAATACACATAAAAAATCAATGAAAGGTAGAGGGGACATTTACAAAAATTAAAAAAAATGACTACAACATTAGATACATTACTGAGAATATGTGTATATTTTATAAGGGAAAATCATAAATTGTATGAAACTATAATACTATACTGTTTACCCAATTAATTAATTAGACGATCACAATTCGAGTGGAGATTTAAAAAATCAAAGTTAAAAGCATTTATTTGCATCTAAGTATATCCAAGGTGTTACAATTTACCATATAAGGTTCTTGGGCATTGAAAGTCTTGACTCAGGGACTCTCAGGCATTGTAAATGTAATTATTACCATTCTGTTTATGTATAATATTAGTAATTATGGGCCTTATAAATATAATTACGATGTTAATAATTCATGAGTGTTAGAGTCCATCCCATTTATTCTGTAATCTGTCGTGCCAATCGGATGTAGTTCTCGGCCCTGGTTTCATCAATCTTGCAAATTAGCTACGTTTTTTACTGAGCGTGGACTAAGGCGTAAGCGGCGAAGGTTGAAAATACCAGCCGGCGCAAAAAGACCATCTGAATCCAGGTCCTTCAAAGCCCTTCGTGGTCCAAATCGCAAAAGACAATGCCGATCTTCTAGGCTGATTCTATACTAACTTGACTCTGGAGGATAATGGCAGCTTACCGACGAATATCCCGTGCGGTAACACCTTTTTGTCCAAGACCCAGTTTCACTAAAAAACACTGAATAAAGTGTTGCAATCTATGGACGTCCACAAGTCGAGTGGGACTGACGGAATTCCTTCCATCGTGCTTAGGACGTTTGCTTCTGTATTAGAACGCGCCTTTTCCGGTTCTCCTAAGTCTTAGGCATTGTCCCGATCTTAGTATATTGCCATAAATCACACGATCACAAAGAAAGGTGGTGGCTCGGACGGACTTGGGCCCATTGTCATTGCCACCTATAAAAACCAAACCTATGTCGTAGATCGATCAAGGGTACTCCCGTGATTACCTCAGCCAGTATCGAAGTTCTCGGCCTAAATATACCGAGTGACGTTCAGTTTCACGGTCGTGAAACCCAAGTGCAACCCAAGAACAAGCTGGCACAACACGCCACGCACAACCGCGTTGTGGAACAGTCTGTCCTTGGCGGTATTTCCAAACTATTACGACTTAGGATCCTTCAAGAAGCGATACTATATATTTCTCAAAGACCGGCAACTCATCCGTAGTTCCATGGTATTACTGATGTCCATGGGCAATGATCACGGCCACATCTGAAAGAAAAATAGTTTCATATTAAAGTAAAACAATCAAAAGCTGTAAACGTTATGTAACTCGCCCTGTTATAGCGTTGTTGGTAAAACTGCGCGAATATCCATTCTAAGTGACCAATGATTTTTGTTCTTTGACTGGACGTAAGTTACATGTGCGCGTAAAAAAGTGCATTGCGAATACTAAATATTATGTACAATAATACTGTCGCGTTATAAATACACAAATATAAAAAGGCTCAATACACATGTTTATACAATATGTTGCCACTGTCAAACTACTTGTATGGAAAACATATTGTTCTCCTTCTTATTATCTTTTTAAATTTTATAACTATAGTCACATGTCTTTATGTTTAAAAACATATAAAGTCATGTATTAAATGTGCTAATTATCAGCCAGTGTATGTACGATATTATAATCATTATTTATAATTCCTTTAATTGAAAAAAAAAGTGAAGAAAATTCAAACGATCTAAACATACAACCTTTTTTCTTATAAGGCAACGATGGAAATGTAATTTGCTTTTAACGGAGGAGGGGATGCATAGGGTGGGGTATATCCTCTTTCTGTTCATACCCTCATACATTTATTAAATGTAAGAAACGCATATGCAATGGCGAATGTCTGATCTGTAATACGAGTATCAATCAGCGATTAGAGAGTCAATACACGTATTGAACTAATCCCTATCTAACTATATATTATGCAGTTACACAGTTTAAGACACAGTTGCCTGTAAACTGTAAATTTGGTAAGTACTATTTTGATATGTGTTTTAATTACTACAGGTTTTCCCAAAATACCAAATGAACAATTGGGTATATATAACTATCGTCTACGTATGCCATATCCCTTATGCCATTTTGTACGTACATGAAACCACTTGTGTCGCGTCGAGGTAAGATCTGTTTTTTCATATATTTTTACCTGATTGGATACACAAAGAGTATGTAACATATACGTTTTTCGAGCGTATTTAAGTTTGTTTTCATACGTGTGGGTTTTTATACCATCGACCTAAGATTATGGAGTCAAAAAAAAAACTGAAAGAGAAAGTTAATATGATTAAAAAGGTTATAGCAGTGATAAAGAGTGTAAGTACTTAAGTGACAGTTTGATGATTACTTCCCAAGCGACAACTTGAGTACTGTTCTAAATGTTATGTTTCATTACTCGTGTTTATTTTTAATTTATTTATTATTAGATATCTATTTTTTTTTATATATTTTTAAATATTAATATTTTATGTTATTTTTCTCTTCCAAATATGGTTGGCGACAGGCAGGAGCCAGATATAAAATTAAGCCAAAACATTAAGGTTTATAAAACAATGGCCAGGGTGATTCTGATTTCATTACACTTAAGTCAAATTTATTTCATGTATTATAATGTGTGCGAAATCGTCCGTGCAGTAGTTAAAAGGAAAAAAAACAGGTTATATAAAATATAGAATTTCAGTAATTTTTTCAAATTGGATCAATAGTTTCGAACAAAAAATTAAATCCGTCTTCTTTATAATTAATAATATTAAGTATTGATATAGTTGAATCCGTTTACAATGACTTCGAATGGAAATAATATACGCGACACGTCTAAGCGGACGTCATACAGAGCATTTTGTAGAAAATAAACAATCATAGCTGGTATTTATTTTAGTAGATATATTCAAAATAGAGCTAAATTAAATTAAATTATAAATAATAACTCTAATATGTAAAGAAGACTAAACAAAAACTTTTAAATAAATTCCACTAAAATAGTCACAATATGCGACATAAAGTTTTTTTTATGTAAACCAAACTTGCTGTGCAATTACATCATAATAAGCGTTTGGTCAATATAACCGGATTATAAACGGAATCTACTATATTATTAAATATATCATAAATTAATAACAACTTGCAAATGTTTTTCTTTAAAGTTTGCTGAGCGACATTTTATTTGGGATTTCATACTGTATGATTAAAATTCTCACTTAAGAGAGAAGCTACGCTATACAACATTGTTTGCACTGTGCTGCATTGTAATCTAAAGCTTACTTCAACATTGAAAGGCATAATTGCCTCTATGGATGGATGGATGAAACATTTATTTAAAGAAATTATTCGCTGCAAATGCCGCGTTCAACTAGAACTAGAATAACCATCCGGCTTTACTTTTATATATTCAAGCTGGCATTGTTTTTTTTCGATTACATTGCGAATGATATTAATTAAAATACTTAAAATGTATTAAACATTTTATCAATGTTCAATTGCGCTGGCTCTAGCTTGCTCTGCCTTCTTAAACAAAATGTCATTCCATTAGCGATATCGCTACAAGAATACACAACATGTATAGATGTGTAGCTTGCTACATATCTGAAATCTCTGATACACAAAACTTGTCGAATGTTTAGCAATAAATGACAATCATGTGACTTATCGAAAAGTATTCTCAGTTCACGTTTTTGATCTTCGTTATGGAATCACTTTGTAGCGATGCACTTTTGGGCTGACTGCGATATCGCTAATCGAATTATCACTTGGTCTTGGAGAACTGCTCATTTTTTTTGCGAAAACTACACGTTTTATAATAATGTCTCTTTATATTTTTAAATATTTAAAAATAAACAGTAAGCAGTTGTTGGCTTAATCATTACTATTATAAAATAGACATTGATTGTCAGAACCACATCGAGAGATATTTCATTTTTAAATGTATTTTTCGCATTCTAATACAATACATGTATAATTGTAAACCGTGATCTTATGTTTTTTATTACGTATTACATTATATTATCTGATTGCAGCTGCTGGATTCCAAGCCAGTATTCAATGATAATCAAGATCCTCAGACCAGTGATTGTATACTTGATTTTCTCTTTGGGTTAGTCCATTGTATTAGCATTTTTTTTGTTTTTAGCTTGCGTTTGTCAAAGGACGCAATTTTATTTGTTTAGATACGAAGGGGGAGCGGTTATAATAAACTTAATCTTACTCTTACTACTACTTAAATTTAATTTTGTGGGGTTGCAATACTTGTCCCACGGCTACACTTGAAGAGGTTCAAATGGTTTTTACGGTTTATCCGCTGAACTTTTAGGTCTCACAAAAAATGTCTAATAGTTTCAGGACAAGATGCAATACAATTTTAATGTATGAGTAATATATGAATATTGATCATTGTCCGTTTGCCCATTTGACAAAGGCCTCCTCCATTTTGTATCACATCTGTCGGTCATTCGCCATTCCGAACCATGTACTCCCCGCTATGTATATAAAAAAATTAAATTGCGCCCTCTGACAACGCAACCACAAATATAACTTTGCAATGAACTAAGACTGAAGAGTCTCTACCGATTTAAAACCAGAACCCTCTTGTGCGTCAGTCACCTTGTTTTATGAAACAGCACATTATTCACAACGAATTGGAGTGTTATGGACAAAATAACAAATGCCATATTTTTTAATTTCTTTTTAATTGTTCGAGTTTACATAATTAATGTGATATAAAATATTATCGAGATGAGGTAATAGTTTTATGCCTGTTACAGTGTTGCTAATCTTGACGGCAATTAGTTTATACCGTCGTAAAATCATTGCTGTATGTGGCGTAAAACGAAACAATACGAAAACCATCATCTTTTTCACCATAATGGTAAGTATCACTATTTTAAAAGAAATTACACTTTGAAACGCAGCTTCTTATAGTTTGTAGTGTCTCGAATGCACACACCCGGAACCACCTCAACGGTAGTGCCGTTTAGATTGTGATAAAGGATTTATATACTAGAACACTAAAACTCCGTTTCCATGAGGTTATATTGTCACCGTGACTATAAATCACTTGGTGGAACAGCATCTTAAGAATACTACCAAGTATTATTTTTTTTGTCGTGACAAATGTATTGGACCGTGTATACCGGCTATAATGTTAAATGTTATGTCTCAGATGCCGATGATAACTATACCGATAATATTACACGTACTCTGGCTGATGGATCTTATGAATTTCAAGCAATACGTAAGCTATTTGGGGCTGTCCATAGCATTTATGGTAAGTATTAACATAACATTGTATAACTATATAATCACTGAAATTTTTCTTTTAGATTTATTCGAGTATATTATAAAATAGCTTCGTCCCAGACCTACGTCCGTGCAGAATTAAAAATGCAGTTTTGTGCACGTTTCTCTTGCACTTAACACTTTGGAGCGAGTTTACAATATTTCCCAATTTTCTCCGAGCGTAAACATAGCCATTATGACACATTGGCAAAGTTAATCGAACTGTCAAAGCCGAAATAATCGATAGTTTATAAAACAACCGATAGAAAGGTCACCTTTTACAAAGTTCAGCAATAGCTTTACTGTTATAGTATGAATACGTTAAGTAAAACTTTTGTTATAAATGTTAACAATTCAAATGTTACCGTTTACATGGGAATATCACCAATATGTTTGTGAATACTTGTATTGGAATAATATTTACTTATTAATATTTGTTTCAGCACATTATTTGGAGCTTTTACTGTTCTTCAAACAAAGGTCTCCTTACATATTCGGCTAAAAAGCCCGGTATAAATAAGTTAATACCGGGTCGCTTTTTGAACTGTAAGTATTCAAAACAATTACTAAAAAGTTATTGTTCTTTAATTAGTAGATGAGGGTGGGCAAAAATGTGTATCAGGACATTTACTTGTTTGGGTTAGCTATATCAAAATTCCTATCACATCTGTCCAATTCGTCGTTGACACGCATCACATCAGTGGTTCAACTTAAAAGATAGAGTAGTAAATATCTGTTTTAAGTCTGAATTTATCACTAGTAACTTATAATATGCGTGAATTGCATAAACTTTAGTTTTTACTGGGTCACTAGATTTTTTTATCCTGTAGATCGGTACATTAGTATTATTAAATATTGTCTTACCTTTTATATTCCTATAAAGCGAGAGCATAAGTATTCTACAAATGTGAGATAAAAACAATTTTTGAAATGAATTGTATCCCTTAGGCACGAGTACTTCGGCAACCACGACGGTAGCAGACGAAGGACGAGTATAGATTGGGCCCGACGAACCCGGCTATTTCCATACTTGAAAAGTAACATTTATACGTAAATTTTAATCCAATTTTAATGTTATTAATGTAGTTTTAGTTATAGATTATGAAATGTATTGTATTGTAGTTGAATAACTATTTATCAAATTATTTAAAGTGAAGTAACTGAAGTTACCAGTAATGATAATTTAGATCATCTTCTTATAAACTTTACAAATTTCATATTTATATTATATTTTAATATAAATAAAGTTATAAACTAGTTTAATATATTTAAATATGAATTAGTGAGAATTATATATTGTGATGTGAATCTTGCCTGTTTCTATGAGGGGTTAATGAAAACTAAGTACTATATTACACATTGATAATTAAAAGTTTTCAGACAAAAAATACTAAAAAAACATTAAAGATATTTGATATCTCTACAAATACATTTTGAGTCCAATTAAATAAAAATAAAATAAAGAAAATAAAAATATTTGATATCTGTACATATACATTTTGAGTCCGATTAAATAAAAAAAAATTACAAAGAAAATAAAAAAATTTGATATTTGTACATTTCGTATCCAATTAAATAAAAAAGGGAAAATAAAAAAAAAACTATATTATCCGTGTATTTTGTACTAATCTACATACAGGTGTATCTGAGATGACAGATCAAAAGCTGTATGAAGTTTAAGGAGTTCATATTTTCTTTTTTTATTGTTTAAACCCTAATCTTTGTTGCGATATTTTCAATGGATCTAAATATTTTTCGTAATTTGTATAACAACTTTTAAATTGAGATATTCTTCGGCTTATATGAAAACATTGTACTTACTACTACTATATACTTTTATTTGTATGAAAACATTCACTAAGGTAGTGTATTAAGCACAATTACAAAAGTGTTTTTAACACTATTTCATTTATCTCTTATTCGTATAACATGGTAGATTCACATTTATACATTTTATTTTCACGTATATGAAAATTACTCGTGATTCCTATAGATATCCTGTACTATTTATATTACATTTTTTTTTTCACATAAAAACAAATTCAAGGCAAATGATTTTTTTTGGATTTTCACTCTGACTGATTTTTATAGTAATTTCTAGAAAAAAATTAGGTGCAAAAATGAAGGAAGTGACAACCTTTTTTAAGAATATTACTTCTCGAGATACGATGTTGAACTATTGCGGTGGGAGTTAATTTCAATCAATCTGATTTTTAAATTTTCTTTTAAAATATGGTGTAACTTACCTGTGTCGAGTCGGTCCCTCGTGTCTGATTCGTGGTCAGCATCAGTGTGGGTTCTGGAGCAGATGATTTGCTTCAACCGGCTTCGGTCCACAAAGTCTCTTAAAACAGAGACATTGAATGACAACTGGTCATTCACTTGATCGCTCGCGATCTTTCGCATCTGATCGGTGAGCGTTCACGCGACCTCCTTCATTATTCATTGGTGGAATATCTAGAATCTTTGTATATTTGGAATATAGCCATACATAAGTTGTCCCCGTGTCTTCAAGTCGTCACTTAAAATTGAATCAGATTTTTTTTAGTTATAAGTTACACAGTATATTTAGATAACATATAGATCCTAAAAACATAACCTAAAAAAATCCAAAAAAAAACATTTGTAATGTAATTATATTTTGTAATCATCTACATAAAAATGTAAAGTCCAATATATAGTAGTCTATTGTAAAGATTTTTCGACTGAATATTAAAATCACAACTTTCTTTCGTATGTTTCGTTAGGTTAGGTTATGTTGAAAAAAAAAAAGTATTATATTATATAAAAATATGAAAAAGGTCAAATAGATAAAAGAAAAATAAAAGATAAAAAAGCTTGGAAACAAATAAGAAAAAAAAAAGAAAAAAAGGTTGAAAAAGAAAAAAAAAGGTTAGTTTTAGGTTTCCCTATTTAAATATTTTAGTCTTAATTATTTGATTTATAGGTATAATACTTTAGGGGCATTATCATACACTATACTCTATTAGATTATGTAAATATGTTTTGCATGAAGTTATGACAAATGTGTACTATAATATTAATTATTATTCCAATTGTAGAAAATGTTTTTGCTATAGTTATATAATTATATGTTTTAACGACGATATTGAAATTATTGCAAAAAACATCTCATACGTTTTAATCTTCCTTCATCCTATTACCTGTGGAACATTCGAACATGGAAATACACTTCATTCATATTATTTTTACTATACATTGTTTGACTTTTAAAAACTTATTCACCATCGATTAAATTGAAGCA
Organism: Papilio bianor; assembly: GCA_011763625.2. Lineage (NCBI taxonomy): Eukaryota > Metazoa > Arthropoda > Insecta > Lepidoptera > Papilionidae > Papilio > Papilio bianor. The sequence continues at coordinate 4,648 of JAAOEG020304826.1, read as the reverse complement.
TCTTTCAAATCATATTTGATATCGTCGTTGAATTTAAATTTATCTTGTATCTTTTTGCATAATTATTAGAAAAGTATAATTTGAATGGGAATAATTTTCTGATTAGGGAATTGTAAGCAAAGGGAATGAATTTGATAGTGGAGGGAATAGGAAAAGAGATCTTTTACAGTTTGTCTCCTCCTCTGTTTGAAGTGAGGAGATCGTGGCTGCGACATATATTCTTGTTGCAGTTACGTTTGGGTGCGGTTAATTGACAGCAAATGATCCGCTCGCTAGTTTGCCAGCGGTACCTAATTATGGACGAATACGTTTGTATTTTGTTTACGCCTTGCTGAATGAGGGTTTGGGAATGAACGAATTTGTAGAGTTGGAAGTATTTAAAATACTCTATTTCTCTAACTAAGCAAAATATTTTATGACTACGTCAATGTTTAGAATTAACTCACAATTAAAAATGCTTAAAATATTATAGTAAGATTTTGATTGTTACTTAAGTTATTCCATTCATTCAACTGAATTAAACCTAAGTTAATTAAACTACAATTTTGGGAGTCTACATTTTTATGATTTCATCGATTGTCAATTTAACGATAAACATGTAATTTTATCTTGTTACCATACTAATTGTTTATTGTTTTTATTATAACGTTAATTTGTATCGGTCATTTCATAATCCTCATGTCACTCAATCAGGTTTTTTCCGGTATTAATAAAAACTGTGTGTTTTGGACAAATAAGATTGGAAAAGACATAAAATTTAGAAAACTGTTACTGTTAAATAAAAAGTTGAAAAACTGTTCTTTAGTTATGTTGTTTTTTAAAATCAAAACAATCATTGTAGTTATTTTGATATAATATTATTGCAAATTAAACTTAAAATTAACCTGTTAAAACACATTTAATATGTATAAATTTGTCATTTTTTTATCATTTTAAAGTAAATAATCATATTCCAAATCATTCTTGTCTGAAATGTTTTAAACATTTTCAGTTAAATAAAAATGTTGCTATGAAAATGCTTAGGCAATTCCAGATTGTTACTTGGTTTCGTCTAAATTGTATGTCTTTGAACTATCTATGAACTGTCTATGAACAATAAGGAGTCCACTTACGTGGTTTTAACCCGAGCTAATTTGACGAACTATTCAGCAAAAAGCATGTTGCAAAAATATCTGACTTAAGAGGTTTTTTAAACTGACCGATTCAATTATTGTATTTTTTGTATTAACGTTAATTTATGTAAACAAATTATTACTTAATTTAATAAATATTTTCGTTCCTTTCCTTAACTTCTTATTGAAAATCCTTTTATACAGAAATCACAAAAACCTTTACTCAGGATCGAAGTGATCGTATGGTAGAGTTCAAAAACGTTAAAACTAAAAATTACTAATAATACCTTAAAAATTGTATACGATTGATATATATATATATAAACGTTGTTTAAAGCTTTCGAATATTCTTGTTTGTCAATTTTACTTAAATTTACACCGCACCTGGTTTTTGAAGGTTCGTTTAATATTTAGACTTAACCAGAACATTGATAATCTGAAAAAAATACTTAAATTTTTAACGCTCTTTTCCACTAAGAAATTGTACAGACACTGATCATAGAAATATCAGCTGTCGTGCAACTAGTACTGCTCTAATGCATTTAGAACCTTCTAAATGCTCAATGACGATGGAGGACGAAGAAATTATTTTGTTATCGAATATCTTTTCGATGTCAAGTAACAGACTGTTTTCTTTCAATTGTTACGCTTTAGACTTTTATATGCATAGCTGAATATATTGTAATAAAATTACATTAAAAGTACTTAACTTACGTACTTAACTTCAAAGATCATAAAGAATCCATACCAAGTGATATCACTCTTGGTGTACCTAAAGGATTGTATGAAATAATATAATACATAAATTTCTATCTCTGAAATATACGATATAATATGATATTAGTAAATGTTCTATGACAATTAATAGGCTGATCAAATTCAATACAAAGGTGGTGTTTAATGAACTGGAAACAAGTTATTACTCTACTACTACTCTCTAGTCTATCAAAAATCCCCAGAAAATTACAGATTCAAAGTAAAGTTCAGATAAAAAATTTATTGCTTCAATCCAATATATTTTGATAGTCATATGACAATATGGTGGGAGTTGTACTGCAATTTTGTCTTTGAACTGCTGAAGCTGCTTCTTTACGTGTGAAGGAACGCAGATGACCAGATTCGATCGTCGTTTACGTCCACATGATCTAGTAAGTATTCAGTTAAAGATTGGTAAGTAACAAAAAACAAAAAGATTGAATAAAAATGGCGGAGATGGGTTAAGTTCTCCAGCTATGGAGAACGATCATCATAACGTCAAAAAGTAAGTTTTGATCTATCATGACAATGGCAACAGAATAAAGTAAAAGTGTTTATACTAAAACATATTACAAATCCGAGACCAACACGAAGTAGGCCCTTGAGACAGAAATTTAATGAAGTAACATACACTGCCATTGTATTGACACATTGACATTTGCACCTATATTCTTATAAATAGCTTAGTAGGTCGTAACTATATTACATTGAATCAAGCCGTAAGCTTTCATTGCTAAAACAGCTGCACAAACGTACTGTTATCTCTCTTGCTTTCCATGGAATGAGAAGGATGACTATATATTTTAAAACATGCGCTTTGGCTAGTAAAAATTATGGGTTGCCCTTAAGAATATCATTAAATATATGCATTTTAAACAATAATTCGTATATCATCTCTTAAATAAAAGCACACAATGTCATGACAAATCCATACCATAAGCAAAAATTTATTTAAGATTTTAAAATACTTTCATAAAACAAAACCCCTTAAATTGATTGATATAAATCATATTTTAAATTATTTATAAAACATTTATGAAAGATAGTTCATATTGTGTTAACACATCAAAATCAAAGAGTACAATTTGCATCGGTGGGCGGGATGCAGATAATAATTTCAGTTGTGTCCCAGATAGCATACAGCCTGCAATCGGGACGGCAGGCTCGGAGCTCTCGCGACCCTTCAAACATATTCAGTGCTTAATAAAGTTCCCGTGAGAAGACTTATCACCTGTGCTGCAGCTATTGGTAAGTTTATTTACCGACCACTAGCGACAATTTGATTTTAAATAAATTAAAATTTAATAATTTTAGCGATCCAATTAATTTTTTTTAAATGTGATATATTATTTTTAATATCAAAGTTAATTGTGTTAGGTAAAAGTGATAGGTTACTTAAATTGAATTATTTACGCTTATTATTGACTGGATTATAAATTAAATTTATATCAATATTGAAATTGTCGCAATTGGCTTTAAAAATCCCAATTATTGTAAAATTTGTAATGGTTTAATTTAAAATCCATACGAAGTATTAATTTTAAATTGGTGTTACTTAAATGACTTTATTATATTTAATTTTTTGGAACATTATTAAAAAATTAAAAATAAGTAACAAATACTCAATTTTAATTGTATGATAAATTATATGCTAAAACATGGTTACTTGGCATCAGGCAACCTATTGCACGTTAGTTTGCAAGCAAATAAATTTCACAAGGAAAGCAATTTTTGCAACATCTATAAAAACGTATTTTTACATGTTTTGAAAATTGAACTTTACTTATAAATTTTAAGCTAGATTCAACAACAGTGTTTAGTTGGATAGACTTCCTATTAATTGGTTTTCTCATAAATTTGGTGCTCACCTTTAGCAACGATGACAATACAATTTTTATAATAAGTTGTGATTCTAAATCCAATACGGCTGCCGCTATACTCGTATAATGGCAGACGACATTCTTTGGAACAACCGATGAAAGACATGAAAGGGCTCGATAAGGAGATTACAATATTATGAGGATAATAAATTAAAGATGCCACTACGATATATTATATGTCGGCTCGATATACGTGACGATCGGATCACATATTTTTGTAGAACTCCGATATCCGAAGATAGGGCTTACTAGAAAAGAATACCGCAATAAAATGCAAATTTAAATCGCACCCAACTAAAAACTTAAAATTGAATAAAATAATTTAATTAATAAAAAAGGAAAAATAAAAAAAACAATTTCTACTTTTAGCAATTATTTTTTAATGGACTCTTTAATTAATGTTTTGAATTGGATTTTTCCAACGTATAATATAAATCCTTTGATTGCCATGTTCGTGTACGTACCATACACAAAATTCGTATTCCGCTATTCTATTTCATTTCATTTTTTATTTTTTATATGTATTTTATTTTATTTTGTGACGGCCATTTTGGAATGTTCATAGAGTAGTGTTGTACTCTACTAGATCTTTTTATCCTTTCATTTGATATCAGCATTTGGGGGGTTGGTGCAAAAATATATTATCTTTGTCATTTTGTGGCAGCGGATGTTTTAGATTTTACTAGTTCTAGTATTTCACTAGTTCTTTCACTGTGATAACCATACTTTTAATGATTGCTTTTTAATCAATTTTTATTAAAATTTATTTAATTTTCATAAAGCACTATTGTACTCTACTTGGTCATATTATCTTTCCCTTTAATATACTCCTCTGTGTAAAAAGTATCGGGAATATGTCAATAAAAAGACCCGCGTAAAAGAGGTCGTTCTAATTTTTTT
>JAAOEG020299111.1:0-20502 GCA_011763625.2 Papilio bianor | reverse complement strand
CATACTTAAAAAATATATACTTCTAAACAGCCAGTCTTTCATTGTAACCTCTTTGCTTCACAAAGCAGTTTACAACAGAAATATTCGAATCATACATTTTAATAATCTTGGACTCTTTGACTTCGATTGTCGGTGGCTGATGGGTTTAGCACTTGACTTGCAATCCGTAGGACCTGGGCTCGAATCCCGCCATGTACCAATGTGTTTTTTCGATTTCGAATTCCATATGTACATAAATCTGACGTTCTTACGGTGATTGCAACCGACATTCAAAGATATGTAGGAGGTCAACTATCCCGCACTAGGCCACCGTAGTTGACTAATGCCTAGTCACCCCTAATGTAAGGTAGGCTTCGAGCTTCTCCGTGGGAACATACAGTGAGCTGATGATTATGAATCTTGGATTTTAAAATTAACGTGTTGAAGTTATGTAAATTTTCGTACAAGAGATTCGAAAAGAATCAGATGGCAAAAGAGCAGCAGATTTCCTAATATTAATTGATGCGATGCCCATGACATGACACATGACATCCGCAATACCAGCAGAATCGCAAATGCGTTGCCAGTTTTCAGGGGATGAGTACGTTGTTTTCTTGAAAGACCCGAGATCGTAGATGTATAAGAAATACAACTGAGAGTATTGCGTAGGTTGTGCGTTTTACAAAAAATAGACTCTTTCGTATGTAATTCCTAGGACCTTGGTATATATCGTTTTCAGCGCTAAAGCGTTCAAAGTTTCCGGGTCTGGTTAGTGCTGAGTGTCATGTTGAATACCCAAAGAGGATAAGATTATGACCTGTCTGTCCAGAAACATTGTAGTCCATTTTAGCATTACGTTGCATGGGTTCTGCGACCGGGTGTTTTCTTAAGGTTTCATCAAATACTTGACTCAGGTAAGTCATCTCGCTCAAACACTCGTAGCTGAATTCGACTCCTCTGTTGCTAAAAGTTAACAAGCGTGTCTTGATGTTATGTAATAATGCTAAGCCACCAACACCAGTATGTAAATGTTCCCTTAAACTTGGTCGCACTGCACTGTACCAACAATTATAAAAAGAAAAAAATTCTAGACAATCTTACATTTTTATCGACAGAAAGTAATACAGGAATTGTACCTGTAATGCTATATAAGTAAAGATAATATTATAAATAAATTCATAAATGACTTTGCATAACATGAGTGGTTCAGCAATTCGTCTTACAGCATGACTCGGCAAACGAACAACGATTCAACTGGTCAGCTTTTCCGGCGCGAGAGCAGCTTTGCAGGAAAGGACAGTAGTACTATTCTGAAAATTGACTATATTATTGGATTTAAAAAGTATAAAAGACATTCTGAATGGTTTAGTATACTGTCAATGAGAAGAGAAGATGAGGAATAACTACAAAAAATACAACGTAGAATTATCACACTTTGAATTGGTCCCTCATTGCAATTTGGCTTACAATGCTAAACAAAGGTGATTCACTATGATTTACCTAAATTTTGTCGCCCAACATGTTGATAATTACGTTTCAATATTCCTTTGCTTACATGAGCGCTTATCTCTATTGCTTATTTATCATGCTTAATGGTTCTAAAAATGTATAATATGATTGTACAAATCTACAACGAGTACACTATCACGAATCATCATTTACCGTAAACTCATTCCATTAATTACGATTGATGACGTTGATAGCTTTTTTATATATTATGAAGTGGCAAACGAGCAAGCGGACACCTGAATTTGCTATAAAAGCGAAGCGACCGCTGCCCATATACATCCGCTATTGCAGATGCGTTGGTTGATTAACGGAGAAGGACACACGTAATGATTATATCCCCCTTTTCTATGCGTCCACTCCTCCGTCAAATCCACCTTCCCTTTCCATCCTTGATAAGAAAAGTGTTTGAAGGAAAAGAGGATTACAAATATGCTTCCGACACTACACTCATTAGACGAAACGAGGAAATACTTCCACTTCACGACGGTCTCCTGTGTGGTCGTGGTATCACACCGGGCGAGCCGGCTAATTCGTGCGATAGTTGTTGTGGTTGCTGGCGTCTCTCATTGTTAAACGTCTCTTTTACGTACTTAGTTTAATTCGTATTTATGGCAATGGGTTTAAAGTATTAAAAATACGTAATGTTTGTATGTTCATCTCATATGCAGTAATCATAAGCATCTCATAAGCAGTAAATGGCTAAATAGAGTTGAAGAAACTTCGGCAAAACGTCCCAAACATGCTTAGTTTTAAACAAAATTATTCTGTTGTACTTTTGTGCATTAAGTACTAATTTGATGTCCTTGTCGTGTCGTTGATTTTTGGTAAAACGTTATGGTGATGGATTGCATTCCATCAGCTAATAATCAGTACTTGATAGAGGTGTTTAAGACTTAAAAGTGACAGCTGACACATAGTGCTGTTTCTTCCAGCTCCCGCTCTCGAGCCGCAGCGCTATCAGTTGGCTCGCCTCTCATTTGCTGGGTCATGATGTAAAATGAAATATTGAGTCACTTTTATTATGCAGTCATTATAAATATATTTATTATTTTTACTTACTTAGCATTACAGGCACAACTCATCTATTCGGTTCTGTGTATAAATACGTAATGTTGTATAGAAAATTTGTCATTTAATAATAATTGATACAGTGAAGTGGGACCAAAAAAATGTATATTTACATACTGGCGTTGGTGGCAACTTTACTTGGCCTTTTGTATCTCTATTTTTCCAGAACATTAAATTACTGGAAAGATAGAAATGTAGTCGGGCCAAAGCCGCTGGCACTCTTCGGAAACCTCAAGAATTATGTCCTAAGACGGGAGGCGCTGGCAATAGTCTACAAACGGATTTACAACGAGTTTCCAAATGAAAAGGTGGTCGGCATTTACAGAATGACCACACCGTGTTTGCTGCTACGCGATTTAGAAGTTATTAAGCATATCCTGATCAAAGATTTCGACATGTTCGCCGACAGAGGAGTCGAATTCAGCAAAAAGGCTCTAGGAGTAAACCTTTTCCACGCCGATGGTGATGAATGGCGCGTATTGCGCCACCGTTTCACACCGCTATTCACTTCGGGTAAGCTAAAGACCATGCTATATTTGATGACGGACCGTGGCGACAAATTTATAAAACACGTTGAAAATGTTCAAGAACATAATCCCGAACAGCCCATACACAAGCTCCTTCAGAAATTCACAATGTCCTCTATCACAGCCTGCGCCTTCGGCGTCGAACTTGACAATGCTATGACAGCTACCCTGGAGAAAATTGATAAGCTGATTTTTACTGTGAACTACAGCAATGAGCTGGACATGATGTATCCTGGTATCTTAAAGAAGTTTGATGGATCACTGTTCCCCAAGACCGTGAGTAAATTTTTCGACAATCTCGGGAAAAGTGTCATTAGGCAAAGAGGAGGAGTTCCGACAAATAAGAAAGACTTTATGGATCTAATTTTAGAATTGAGGCAACAGAAAGTAATCGAGGGATCGAAAAGACACGACAACGAACATTTAAAGCCGCTCGAACTAACCGACAGTATCATTGCGGCTCAGGCGTTTGTGTTCTACGCGGCCGGCTACGAGACCAGTGCCTCCACTATGACCTACTTGTTCTACGAACTGGCGAAACAGCCCATGTTACAGGACAAGCTTATTGCAGAAATCGACCAAGTTCTCGAACGTTACAATGGACAAATAAACTACGAGTGTTTGAGCGAGATGACATACCTGAGTCAAGTATTTGATGAAACCTTAAGAAAGTACCCAGTTGCAGATCCCATGCAACGTAACGCTAAAATGGACTACAAGATTCCAGGCACTGATGTTACGATTAAGAAAGGGCAGACCATAATCATATCATCTTGGGGTATTCAATATGACCCTCAGCACTACCCCGACCCGGAAAAATTTGACCCTGAACGCTTTAGCCCTGAAAACGATAAAAACCGACATCCGTGTGCTTATCTCCCATTCGGGGCTGGTCCTAGGAATTGCATAGGTAAGAGTTTCTTTTTTATAAAACGCACTACTTGCCCACGCAACACGCTGTTCTCAGTTGTATTTCCATACAGCTACAACCGATCGTCCTTCAAGAAACAGCGTACACCTCCACCCACGCATGTGTGGTGCCGCTAGTATTGTACATGTTACTGCTAGTATTGTACATGTTACTGCTAGTATTATATAATACATGTTTAAAGACCTAGATTACTTAAACTTAAATTTTATAATGACTTTCGAATGTTTCAGGTATGCGCTTCGCCAAGTTGCAGTCAGAAGTGTGCATAGTGAAGTTTTTGTCCAAATTCCGGGTGGAACCTTCCAAGAAAACTAAGATGGATCTGAAGTTTGATCCTATGCGATTGTTTATGTTTCCTGTTGGAGGAATTCACTTGAATTTAATACGTAGACATGTTTGATCGTGTTTAAATTAATCAGTTGATATTGAATGAGATTAAATTAGCAATCATTTTTGTACAACTTACTTTATTGTATTCTCTACCCTGGTGGTGGCCCTTTTGAAATTACAATTGAATGTCTTATGAAACGTAGACACATTTCATTATACTTGTGGCGAACTGGCCACAACACAGATTTGTCGACCGCGCTTATTGACACGCGAAAAGAAAAAGATGGAATTTTGGTTGTTAAACGTTTGACATATACAAAGAAACTTGTAAAATTAATATTTGTGTTGTACAGTGTAAATAAACTTATTGATAGATTCTGTGTCTTTAGATCAACCATAAAATTCTATATACTGCTAACAATGACTGTCTTTTCTTTTGTTGTTCACGCGTTTTATTTTTATAAGATTGTAATTTTTTATTTAATTTAAAAACTTAAATTTAGATTTTTAAGAAAGCGATAGCAGTTCCTTAATATATTTTATGTAATTAAATGTAAAACATAAAAAAGGTATCAAATTCAAAATAATTAAAAGATTTGTTTAAAAAATTACATTTCTTTAATTTGTCTATCAACCAATAGCTATCAACCAGTTTTTTCAAACTAATGCACTGTCTGGGTTTCAGTGTGAGTAGATTCCAGTTGTAATACTGCGCTTATGTTGGTAGCTGGATTGGAATAGTGTAAAACGGATATAAAATACCGTTTTTTTTTATGTTTAGAGAGAGGATAACACTAAGCGTAATTCTATAATACCTTCTTTGCAAACTGTGAAAACGCCATCTAGCAACAGTTGTTGTAACCATTTTCACCACCGTAAACTTATAATCTGCGTTTCGTCATTTACTAATAGATGTCGTTACTAAAACGAACTCTAGCAAAAGAAAAGGAAGAGAAGGATAAAAGCATGTTTAATGTTTTTTGGCTCTGCATTTCTATATAGGAATTTTATTTCAATAAATTTAGATTGTTAATGAATCTTTAGTAGGATTTTTCTATCCATAAATTCGAATAAAAAAGGTTTTAAGACTCTTTTGCTTCTTTGAACGTTATGTAATTTTACTCTACGTGACGTTTGAATAATTTAAACATAATATACATAAAAATAATGTCGACAAAAAGTAAGCAAAGATTGTAGGTAATTTGACTTCTGTAACTTGTTTTGCTAGGGCTGCGTACACATCGATAAGTGGCGAAATAATTACCTTGGGATCCAATCAAATCAGTTTAATTAATCACAAATTCTTGTGAATATCTCAGATAACTTCTATATAAGGACGTATGATAAAAAAATCCTTAAAATATTAATGTCCAATTATTAAAATCATTGTTACATAAAACATTACTATTTACGAGTCCGTTTTATATATAAAAGAAAATTCGTACGATTCTTTTGCATTATTATATGAAATTGGAGTGTTTTCTGTCTGTCTGTCTGTCTGTCTGTTTGTTCCGGCTAATCTCTAAAATGGCTGGACTGATTTTGACGGGACTTTTATTAGCAGGTAGCTCATGTAACAAGGAGTAACCTAGCCTACTTTTATTTTAGAAAAAGAACGCGCGGACGGAATCGCGGGCGACAGCTAGTATAGTACAAATCGATTGTTCCGACGGTGTGAACTCTTCATAATATGGTCAAAAAACCGGCAAAAACTTGCGAAATATAAAAACAACTTACTGAGGAAGTGAACCTGCTCACCTTCAAACCTATTAATGTTACTAAGCTTTGCCTATAGAGAAACGGACTAAGCAACCACCACTGTACAAATAAATTGTGAAACTTCTCTCGGCGGAGTGTGGTAAATATCTGACGATTGAGTTAATATTTTTAAATAAAAAATTGTAACGTATTATATTAGTAGATATTATTTTTTCTTGACGAACAATTTGTTTTTTCTGTACCAATCAAATTAACACACACGTCTTGCACACTACCGTGATCCTGACGGCAGCAACACTATAAGAGTCCCAGCTCACAGTCTAATACCCACCAACGCTCGAGATTACCTCTCCCGCAATATTCAGGGTATGCACGGCGATACACTCTAGGTTATCGCTGTATACGCCACTCAAGGAGGGCGTATGAGAGCCCGGTACACTGTTCTTCTGCTTCCAGGTCTCCGGCTGCAAATCAGGTCACTAGTATTCCTCTTACAGACCCCCTCCGCCGCCTCATTCCGCGACATTATTTGTTCGCAAAATGAAACGCCGGTGGTCCACGACCTCTCGATGCGCATAACCATCGCCTTAACAAACAATGGAAGTGAGAGGTCGTCCCTCACAACCACACGCAGGTTGCGACGCACTCTCTGCACATTCTGCATATGTGGTTGAGCTGTGTCCTCCTCTAAACCGCATTGATGGAACATTGTTGTTGGCTCCCTCCTTGCTATATGGTAAAGGTATTTGCCAAAAGCACCCATGATCCGACAAGATCTGCACCAAACGAAAGTAAGTGACCTTTTCAGCCAGTCGGATAAAATCGATGGAATGGCCTCAAATGTCCTAATGCCTATTCTAGGGTGGGCTAGCCTTTCTTTCCACCTTTCGAGCGGTACTTGTCAAGTGTGAGATTTCTGCATCTACCATTCCTTGGGGGAAACTTCCTCGCCAACAATTCGGTGTTCAAGGCGCCACTGATATGTGGCCGCAAGTGCCTCAGCCTCCAGATCCCAAGGGGGATACTGCTATCACACACGTTGCTTCAAAATAAATCGTACACCCGCCACGTACAACTCCGATGGCCATAGCCTTTGGGGTCGTTGAGATGATGGATGGTATACCCCGTAAAGGTCCTCGTCCAAATAGGTGCACCACAATACAGGTATACGCGAACTAACCTAGTACATTCTTAGTCTCAGTTTAGAAGTATTGTTTGTTGTTATTTCACAGAGGAGAATTAACGTGCTTGAGAGGTCCTGTCCTTTTAAAGTCAAAGACCGTTAGCGGTTATGCGTAATTAGCATTATATTATCGTATATTAGATCATCATGAACTAAAATAAACGTAATAGCTAGTTTTTGGTGAACAAGGATGTTGTATGAAGTCGTACAGACAAAAAACATTGAATGCTTATAGCCTAATAATCATACAATTTATTTAAAACGTTTGTATGAGGACCTTATGGTCCGTCTTCAAGTGTGACCATGTTTAGTTTAAATACCAAGCCACGTTAAAGTAACATAAACACACAATATTTATCCACTTATGTTCACAAAAATAGACATTCAAAATGTAAACTCAATTTTAAAAGATTACAGCTGATGTTGACATAAAATACGAGTAGATTTGAAGTAGTACACTATTAGTGATCACCCAATGTTTGGAATTGAACGATAATTAAAATCAAAAAAGTTATTTTTTTAATCGGATTAAAAATGTTTATTAAATTCGTTTATTCTCTACATTAATTTAAACTGTGTTAAAAATTAAATTAATAAATTTCAAATTCACACAATTTCAAAAAGAGTACAAAGTAATATCAATGTAATGATTTATTTCTACAATATGGTAATACGGTTCGAAATCAAATGAACTTTACTGATATCTTTATCATGAAACGTGAAATTTATTTATAGTAATCTGTTTCTGTTTGTCACATCATACCAGTTGAGTGTTGATAATATTTTTAAGGAGAACTGTAATTATGAGTGCGGAGGGTTACAAGGGTAGAGGTACTATACGGCGTGAGAAGAAATAGATGGATTGTGTGCTCACATGATCAAGGGAGTAGAGACTGAGGTGATGGATGATAGAATTGATATTCAAGACGAAAGTTTGATGTGGCGATCCTTCGTGAGTAGGATAAGAAAACGAGGTGATGATGTATACTGTGAGTATGATATACTGTATTCGTAGGATTTAGAATGGAGTGGATGTATGAAATAAAAACAGAATCTCGTAATTTTTTCTAAAATTATTATTTTAAAAAATAACACAGTCTTACAATCACTCACTAAATAACTACTTAAAAATAATTTCCGTATTAAAATATTTATCACAAAACCAGAATGTTATCAAAACGATGAAATGAACATTTCCGCGTGTGTAATGTGTAAACTGCTTCGATCTTTAATTTTATATTTAATAGACCCCTATTTCCATCCCATATTCATTTATATAACAAAAATATCCGATGAAAGTATCATAAATAATAAATCTATTAAACTTACATAAAAAATTGTAAAATGAACAAAAGATATCACGTATAACCTGCTTTACATATTAGAATATTAACAGACAGTGCCGGGATAGGTAAGTTAGAATTTATCTGCATACAATATTTAAGTGAATTCCTCCTGTTGGGAACAGAACTAGCCGCATTGGGTCGAACTCCAACGACACCGGTGTCTTCCTAGAAGGCTCCACTCGAAACTTGGACAGGAACTTGACTAAGCATACTCGGGACTGTACCTTGGCGAACCGCATGCCTGGAAAGTACAAAAGATTGTCAGATACAATTTAAACTATTACTGACGTCCAAACAGACAATAACACATTTTACAGACTTAAAACTATTAGCACTAAATCTTCTTCTATATTAATCTGTTTGTTTGTTTGTTTACATAGAAGAGGTTCAGAAACTACTGAACCAAATTGAAAAATTCACTGTTAGGAAGCTATATCCCTGTAGTATATTTTTTGATTCTCCGCGGAAAAAGTAGCTAGCTGTTAAATTATTTCAATGACAAAAGACAGTCTGTAGAAAATACAATGTGAATAGTTATTAATTTTTATTTTATAAGAGTATATAGTATCAAATATAAGATTAACAAAACTTATTAACTAATTAAAAATAGCGTCAGCTATATTTTTTTCTGGTAATTAAAAACAACTGTATACGAATCATACAATGGTATATAAGATTAAATACGATGGTAAACATAAAATTAAATTGAACATACCTATGCAATTCCTGGGTCCAGTTCCAAACGGTAAATAAGCACATGAATGTCTGTCCTTCTCATTTTCAGGAGTAAACCGATCAGGGTCAAACTTCTCTGGGTCGGGGTAGTATTTAGGATCGTAATGGACACCCATAGGATTTACCAAAATAGTTTGTCCTTTCTTGATAGTAACATTAGTGCCTGGGATAGTATAGTCCACTTGAGCGTTGCGTTGCAAAGGATCTACGATCGGATATTTGCGTAAAGTTTCATCAAATACTTGTTGCAAATAAGTCAGTTCATTTAAACAGTCATAGGTTATTTCGCCATTGTATCGTTCTAGAACTTCGTCAATTTCTGCAATGACTTTATCTTGTATTTCAGGATGTTTCGCCAGTTCGTAAAACAAGTACGTCATTGTGGAGGCGCTGGTCTCGTAACCTGCCGCGTAGAACACGAACGCCTGGGCCGCAATGACACTATCCGTCAATTCAACTATCCTCAGCTTATCATCATCCATTTTTTTGGTTCCTTCAATGGTTTTCTGTTGTCTCAGAGCCAAAATTAAATCCATAAAGTCCTTTCTATTTGTCGGCATTCCACCTCTTTGTTTAACAACAGTTTGTACGAGGTTGTCGAAGAAAGTGGTTACAAACTTCGGAAATATTGAACCATTAAACTTTTTCAGTATTCCAGGATACATCATATCTAATTCGTTGCTGTAATTTGCAGTAAAAATCATTTTATCTATTTTGTTCAACGTTTGGTACATATCTTCATCTAAGTCCAAACCAAAGGCACAAGCTGAAATAGTAGACATTGTGAACTTCTGAACAAGTTCATGTATACGCTGTTCCGATTGTTTAGTACGAAGGTTCTCGACATAGTCAAGAAAGTGATCACCTCGTTCAGTCATGAGGTACAACATGTTCTTCAGCTTACCAGAAGTAAACACTGGTGTAAATCTATTCCTCAGGACTTTCCAAGTGTCGCCATCAGCATGGAACAAGTTAACTCCAAGTCCTTCTTTACTGAATTCTACTCCTCTGTCTACGAAGAGGTCAAAGTCTTTAATCATCACATTCTTAATAACGTCCAAGTCACGCAGCAACAGACACGGCGTGGTCATTCTATATACTCCGACCACTTTTTCGTTGGGATACGCATCGTAAATACTTTTAAATACTACGGCAGCATGCTTACGTCTGAGAGTGGTATCCTTGAGATTTCCAAATAATGGAAACGGTTTAGGTCCAGGTACATTTCTATCCTTCCAATAATTAAAAGTTCTTGTAAAATAATAATATAAGAGTGCAAGTATACTTGCCAAAGTGGCTAACAGAAACAACATTGTCGGACTATGCACGATTATCGAATGAATTAAGAATTTCCGGAACTGTATATATATCTCTACATTATGTTCGTCATAATAAATAACAAAATAAAGATGACTTGCCAAAAATATTTTCACATCTTTACTTATGCTATAAATAGTAATAATTTGATTGTTTGTTCGTCTGTTTGTTTGCATTGAATAGGTTTCGAAATTACGGAACCGAAAGGCGAAGGTAAAGGTCCCGGCCATGCTGTGGTAGGACGATAGTAAAAAATTAAAAAAAAAACTTTTATTATTATATATATTATTAATATTATTATTATGTATTAGATTTTATATTAATATTATATTATGAATTTTCGAATTTAAACCATTAGGCCAGTATTTTGAAATGTACGACACAACGGCTCGGATGGTCACACGTTGGGTATACGAGTAGCCGACAAAATGGTAAAATTACTGTTAATTATTTATTTTTAATCATTATTTTGCTAGTGATATCGTCCGCGCATAACAAAAATACACAATTAAAAAAAATATAGACATGTTTTTTTATTCTGGAGAAAAAAAATGTCCTATAGCACCGGGGGATAATGTGGCTTCCCACCAGCGAAAGAATTGTTCAAATCAGTTCATTAGTTTCGGAGCCTATTCGAAGCAAACAAACAATCAAATCTTTCCTCTTTACAATATTATTTTATATATGGTTGTAACGGAACGCCGCCTCCGCCTCCGCATGAAATAATACATTCTCGTGCGCGTCCGCTTCAGTACTTTTTGATGCGGAGTTATAACGGAGGTTAACAATGACTTACAAAGTGAGAGAAGCTACTCTTTTCGATACTTCTATTCGGTTAAGTATTGAACTCGATGAAGATAAAACGAAAAGTGCAAACACTCTTACTGATAACAACCTCATGAAATGAAAATCGCTAATAATTAATCAATACAGTACAGTAATTGTTTGGTGGAGTATCAAAATATAAGATTATTATTATTATTTAGTATGTTACGTGTACGTTTAATACTCGTTTTTTGCGCACATCTTCAACTTACCACTGTTCCTGTTACTACTATTTACTAAAATATAAATATATATTGGCCGCTGTTACTGGCTTGCGGATGTTGATAAAGTTTTTCGCGGAAGATCAGCGCTGAGTACTGCAGTGAAGAGCACCCAGCATACAAAGTTGAGCGAGGACCCTGTCCGATCAGCATTGCAACGCCCCTTGTGATTTATTCTCTTTTTTAATTTACAATTATTTTGTATATGTGATATTTTTTTATTTTATATTTAATATGTGGGCGACTGGTAGAAAATGCCTATAGGCATTAAGTCCGCCATCTGTACTTGTTTTGTGCAATAAAGTGTTTAAATAAATAATATAATTACTTTTTATACATGTTTTTTTTAATTGCGTTGTAATTGTCGAAAGGATTAGATGTTATTTTATTTTTATTTTAAAATCCATATACCATAACGAGTACTGTTAATGTGATTGAGATACAGCAGTAAATATACACAACATATTGCAGTGTTTGCTCCCAGCCTTTAGCTTACTTAACAGCGACGTCAAGTTTACTACCAAAGTGAACACATTTTTAGTGGCTAGTATAATTCATGAACCTTTGCGAAATCGGTTGGAAGTTCACAAGGTCACAAAGCGTTTGTAAAGTACAAGTAGCGTTCTTCGTGCTAATTTCTAATAGGGCTTGTATAAAAATTGTACAAGCTTATCTGACCCAGTAAAAGAAGCGCTGCTATCGTAGTTCTTTCAGAAACTATATAAAATGTACATAGGCACAGAAAATGCAACAAAAGACCTAACAAGACAGCTACAGTACGACAAGAACTTTGACACTTTTTCGACAGTAGCAGAAGGCGCTAAGAGCTACCATAATTTAGTTTGATAGACAACTTGGTTGTTTTATAATATCCACCAACCAGTATGTAAAATAAATACTTTCTTATTAAAATTATATTTCAATTTCACATTTCAATATAAAATATTTTTTATAATTATTATACTTACTAGCAAAACAAAACGTAGATTTTTATAATAACATGATTAGATATGCAATGAATAACATTTTAAATAATTGATGATGATGATTTAGTAAATGGATCAACACCGTCTCCGCTTCCGTTAACCTCCACATCCCCGGAGCTGAGGCACTTCCACTCCGCATCCGCATCCGCTAAAATGGCCTCCGTTACAACCCTAATTTTATAGTATATATTACGTATAATAATGAACAAACTGCCATAAATTAACGTGATTTCATACTTATGTCTTAGCTGGTTGGTAATTTTTAGGTTTAATCGGTAAGTCCTTGATTTCACCGTAGTTCGAGCTTTTACAGTAACATAAGCTTAACAAGTTCATCCTCAAAAACACGTTTGCTCAAAAATGCAAATCATCGTAGTCACGTTGTGATCAGAGGGTCTATCGCGAATACTGGCATGATAGTTGCTAGTACGTTTTTGTAAAGTCATCGACATTAATTGTATGCGGTGTACTTTTCGCCCGGTAGGGGCGCTTCGCAAATGTACAAATTTTGTCGATTACGTTACAAAAACGTTATTCTTTAAAAGTCCACTGTATACGGAAAACGGTTGCGTGTGTGGACCGCGTGGTGCGCCGTCCACCCCACTCCCATACCACACTAATGAGACTGAGCCCTTATACTATTGTGTTGTCCGATAATTTCGACTAGTCCAGCCACAAGAGCCCCATGATACATACGTAACATTGATGTACACATAAATTTGGACTTGCCTTCTATAACGCAACTACTGAAGTTGGCGTCGCGTCGTCACTTTGACACCGTCGTCGGTCATACCAATCCGTTAGTTGTAGGTGTCGCCTCCTACAAACCAATCGCGCTCAGTAAGTTTAAACACGACCACCTAGGCACGTTCTTGACTCTCAAGACGATGCAACGTCAATCGCTCAGGCTAGGGTTACACAACATCGTATTGAGACCACACTCACGGAAATCACTCTCGCGATACGGCCTCGTAGCAGGCAGGTTCACTCCTCTCAATTATAGAAGCGTTGCTGGAATTTTTCCGCCACTTCTCCCGGCGCAAACGCTTTCCGAAGTGGTAATGTTAGATATATCAATAATAATAATAGTAATCAGATTACTGCAAGCGATCAAGCCTTGGTTAGACCCTCTCGGGCATCCTTGAATCGGAATGCTAAATGCCTATTGAGGGTCAGCCCAAGTAGAGGTGAAGAGCCTAACAAAAGAGTCTAAAGAGAGTTTAACAGTGGTAGAGCCCGCTTTAACATCGCACGAATGGGCCGGCTCGCCCGGTGTAATACCACGACCACACAGAAGACAGGCGTGAAGTGGAAGATATTCCACGTTTCATCTGATGAGTGTGGTGCCGAAGGCCTAACTTTAGTCTTATTTCCCTTCCCAGCCTTACCTTACAAGAAAAGGATGGGAAGGGGAAGTGGACTTGATGGTGGAGGATATGCACAGAAAGAGGAAGTATTCTCTTTCAGTGCTCCTCCTCCTCGGAGGAGGCAATCTACAACGCATCTGCAATTGCGGATGTTTATGGGCATCCGTCACTTCGCTATTTCAGCGATTATAAGTGGCCGCTTGTTCGTTTGCTACCTTGTAACATAAGAAAAAAAAGGTACCATCGAACCCTTGAGTTCAGTCACTCAATGAAAAGTCCACCAAAGCGGCCTAAGAGCTTGTGGGCCTCCCAATCTGGATATAATAACGAAGTAATGGCACGCACACAAATTATTCCCATTATGGATATAATCTAAATGGTATCCAAAAGCAAATCCACTTCTACATATTTATTTTAACTACAACACTATCGTCATGAACAGTGCATCTAATTTTCTACTTGCGTCTCATTTTTGTCCTTTTAGAAGATAAAAGCAAAAATGCCTAAACGCGCTTTAATTAAGGTGTGTAAAACTGAAAAAAGTTAATGGTAACCAAACTTTTTTCTGAATATAACTGAAGTTGTTTACCGACTTCCCAAAAGAAGGAGGTACTCAATTCGAATACCTATATTTTATGTTCTGTATGATGTTATCATTAAAACTCCACGATGACCATCTTCTGACTTATGCCAGGGACACGGTAACTGTCTTGCTCACTACCGTGATCCTGACGGCATCAACGCTATAAGAGTCCTAGCCCACACTTCAATACCCACACACGCTCGAGATTACCTCTCCCGCAATATTCAGATTATACACGGCGATACACTCTAGGTTATCGCTGTATACACCTCACTCATGGAGGGCGCAAGAGAGCCCATTACACTCTTCATCTGCGTCCAGGTCTCCGGCTGCAAATCGTGTCACTAGTATTCCTCTCCCAGATACTTTCTGCCGCCTCATTCCGCGATATTACTTCTTCGCTGAAAGAAACACCGGTGCTCGACGACCTCTCGCGCATAACCATCGCCTTAACGAACAATGGAAGTGAGAGGTCGTCCCTCACAAGTACACACAGGTCGCGACGCTGTGCATCCCACTTTGCACATTCTGCAAGTGTGTGTCGAGCTGCGTCCTTCTCTCAACTGCATTGATGGCACATTGTTGTTGGCTCCCTTGCTACTCGTATATGGTAAAGGTATTTACTAAAGTACCCACGCCCCGTCAGAATCTGCACCAAATGAAAGTAAGAGACCCATATCGCCTACTCAGCCAGTCGGATAAAATCGATCGAATGAATTTAAATGTCCTAATGCCTATTCTAGGTTGGGCTAGCCTTTCTTTCCACCTTTCAAGCGGTACTTGTCAAGTGCGAGATTTCTGCATCTGCCATTCCATGGGGGAAACTTCTTCGCCAACAATTCGCCGTTCAAGGCGCCACTGACACTGCGTACATGGCCTCAAGATTCTCAGCCTCCAGATCCGAAGGAGGAATACTAGTATCACGCACGCTGCTTCAAAAAAAAATCGTAAGGCTGCCACGTATAACTCCGATGGCCATAGCCCTTTGGGGTTGCCTGAGATGATGGATGACAGGCAAACACGAACTAGTATATTATATTCTAAGTCTATGTTTAGAAGTATAGTTCATTGTTATTTTATAGAGGGGAATGCACGTACTTCAGAGGTCCTGTCTTTTTAAAGTCAAAGATAAGCGGTTAGGCGATATCAGCATTATATTATCATGTATTAGATCATCATGTACCAAAATAAACATAATTTTTGGTCGACTAGTATGTTGAAGGTAGACGTACAGACAAAAAACATTGAACGATTATCGCAAATAATCATTCAATTTATATAAAATGTTTGAATATTGACCTTATGGTCCGTCCTCACGTATGTTTATTATAATATATATGTTTAATATTTTTAATAACATCAAGCCACGTTCAAATAACATAAACATACAATATTTATCCACTAACGTTTAAAAGAAATAGTCGCACAAAGTGAAATTTATATATAATATAAAAGCTGAAGACAAAACAGGTTTTGCTGACATAAAATACGAGTAGATTTGAAGTAGTAATACACTATTAGTGGTCATCTAATGGTTGGAATTGGACGAAAATTAAAATCAACAAGGGTGTTTTTTTTAATCTGATTAAATGCACTTATTTCCTACATTAACTGTAAGCTGTATTAAATTTCACGTTCACACGATTTCAAAATGGGTACAAAGTTTTCGCTTGGCGTAACACAGTATTGATTTATACCTATAATGTGTTACAAACAAAATACATTTCGAAATCATATGAACATTACTGATATCTTTATCATAAAACGTTATATTATCTATATATACATACATACATTAAAGTTATCTTTTTACTGTAATATCATATATTTATCGTAATCCGTTTCTGTTCGTAACGACTTAAATTTTATCACATCATACAAGTTGATAGTTGATAATATTTTAAAGGAGAACTGTAATTATGAATGCGGAGGGTTACAAGGGTAGAGGTACCGTACGGCCTGGGAAGAAATGGATGGATTGTGTGAAGGCTCACATGATCAAGGGAGTGGAGATTGAGGTGATGGATGATAGAATTGATATTCAAGACGAAAGCCTGAATATCCTATCCTTCGTGGATAAGGAAACGAGGTGATGATGTGTTATATACTGTATTCGTAGGATTTAGAATGGAGTGGATGTATGAAATAAAAACAGAATCTCGTATTTTTTATATAATTATTATTTTAAAAAATAACACAGTCTTACAATCATAATCACTAAATATTAAAAGTATCAAAATATTTATAACAAAACCCGAATGTTATCAAAACGATGATATGAATCATGAATGAACGCGTGTGTAATGTGTGAGCTGTTTCGATCTTTGATTTTATATTTAAATATTTAATTGAACCCTTTTTCCATCACATATGTATTCATTTATATAATAAAAATATCAAATGAAAGTATAATAAATAATATATCTATTATATTGAAAAATGTACATAAAAATGACAGTTAATCTATGTCTGATTGTAAAATGAATAAAAGACATCACATGTCAACTACTTTACATATTAGAATAAAATTCAGTGCCGGGATTGGTAAGTAAATACACCCAGAATTTATCTGCATACAATATTTAAGTGAATTCCTCCTATTGGGAACAGAACTAGCCGCATTGGGTCGAACTCCAACGACACCGGTGTCTTCCTAGAAGGCTCCACTCGAAACTTGGACAGGAACTTGACTAAGCATACTCGGGACTGTACCTTGGCGAACCGCATGCCTGGAAAGTTCAAAAGATTGTCAGATACAATTTAAACTATTACTGACGTCCAAACAGACAATAACACATTTTACAGACCTAAAACTATTAGCACTAAATCTTCTTCTATATTAATCTGTTTGTTTGTTAACATAGAATAGGTTCAGAATCTACGGAACCAAATTGAAAAATTCACTGTTAGGAAGCTACATTGTCCCTGTAGTATATTTTTTAATTCTCCGCGGAAAAACTAGCTAGCTGTTAAATTATTTCAATGACAAAAGACAGTCTGTATAAAATGTAATGTAAATAGTTATACATTTTTATTTTATAAGAGTATAAAATATGAAATATATGATCGAATTTAACATACCTATGCAATTTCTGGGTCCAGTTCCAAACGGTAAATATGCACATGAATGTCTGTCCTTCTCGTTTTCAGGAGTAAACCGATCAGGGTCAAACTTCTCTGGGTCGGGGTAGTATTTAGGATCATGATGGACACCCATAGGATTTACGAGTATAGTTTGTCCTTTCTTGATAGTAACATTAGTGCCCGGGATAGTATAGTCCACTTGAGCGTTGCGTTGCAAAGGATCTACGATCGGATATTTGCGTAAAGTTTCATCAAATACTTGTTGCAAATAAGTCAGTTCATTTAAACAGTCATAGGTTATTTCGCCATTGTATCGTTCTAGAACTTCGTCAATTTCTGCAATGACTTTATCTTGTATCTCAGGATGTATCGCCAGTTCGTAAAACAAGTACGTCATTGTGGAGGCGCTGGTCTCGTAACCGGCCACGTAGAATATAAACGCCTGGGCCGCAATTACACTATCAGTCAGTTCAACTATCCTTAGCCTATCATTGTCCATTTTCTTCGTTCCTTCAATTGTTTTCTGTTGTCTCAGAGCCAAAATTAAATCCATAAAGTCCTTTCTGTTTGTCGGCATTCCACCTCTTTGTTTGACAACAGTTTGTGCAAGGTTATCGAAGAATGTTGTCACGAACTTCGGGAATAGTGAACCATTAAACTTTTTCAGTATTCCAGGATACATCATATCTAACTCGAAGCTGTAATTTGGAGTAAAGATCATTTTATCTATTTTGTTCAACGTTTGGTACATATCTTCATCTAAGTCCAAACCAAAGGCACAAGCTGAAATAGTAGACATTGTGAACTTCTGAACAAGTTCATGTATACGCTGTTCCGATTGTTTAGTACGAAGGTTCTCGACATAGTCAAGAAAGTGATCACCTCGTTCAGTCATGAGGTACAACATGTTCTTCAGCTTACCAGAAGTAAACACTGGTGTAAATCTATTCCTCAGGACTTTCCAAGTGTCGCCATCAGCATGGAACAAGTTAACTCCAAGTCCTTCTTTACTGAATTCTACTCCTCTGTCTACGAAGAGGTCAAAGTCTTTAATCAACACATTCTTAATAACGTCCAAGTCACGCAGCAACAGACACGGTGTGGTCATTCTGTACACTCCGACCACTTTTTCGTTGGGATACGCATCGTAAATACTTTTAAATACTATGGCAGCATGCTTACGTCTTAGAGTAGTATCCTTGAGATTTCCAAAGAATGGTAGCGGTTTAGGTCCAGGTACATTTCTATCCTTCCAATAATTAAAAGTTCTTGTAAAATAATAATACAAAAGCACAAGTATACTTGCCAAAGTGGCTAAGAGGTACAACATTGTCGGACTATGCACAATTTTCGAATGAATTAAACATTTACAGCTCTGTATATATATGTCTAGATTATGTGCGTCATGATAAATAACAAAATAAAGATGACTTGCCAAATATAATTTTATATCTTTACTTATGTTAAAAATGATAATGATTTTATTGTTGGTTCGTCTGTTTGTTTGCATTGAATAGTTTTCGAAATTACGGAACCGAAAGGCAAAGGCAAAGGCCCGGGCCAAGCTGTGATAGGACGGTAGTTACAAAAATATATTATTATATATTAGACTTTATATTTATATTGTATTATAATTTTCGAATTTAAACCGATAGGCCAGTATTTTGAAATGTACAATACAACGGCTCAGATGGTCACACGTTGGGTATAGTCGACAAAATGGTAAAAAGACTGTTAATCAGTAGCGGCGCTAAACCACGTTTGGACGTCGGCGAAATTAGGTTCGCGAGGCCCACTTTTTAGTAAATTTTAATATATAATAACTTTTGCGAGGCCCCTTCAAGCGCGAAGCCGTCGGCGGTCGCCGACGTCGCCGACGCCTAGCTCCGCCACTGCTGTTAATTATTATGTTTGTGTGCTATATTATTGTGCTTGCGACATCGTCCGCGCATAGCAAAAATAATCAATTTATTTCCAGAATTTAAAAAAAAATGTCTATATTTTTCTTTTTATTCTGGAAAAAAATGTCTATAGCACCCGGGGATAGTGTGGCTTCCCAACAGTGAAAGAATTGTTCAAGTCAGTTCAGTAGTTTCGGAGCCTATTCGAAGCAAACATACAAGCAAATCTTTCCTCCATACAATATTATTTTATATAGGGTTGTAACGAAACTCCACCTCCACCTCCGCATGAAATAATACCTCTGTGCCCGCATCCGCTTCAGCACTATTTGATGCGGAGTTATAACGGAGGTTTACAATGACTTACAAAGTGAGAGGAGCTACTCTTTTAGATACTTATATTCGGTTGAGTAATGAACTCTATGGAGACAAAACGAAAAGTGCAAACACTGTTACCAATAACAAGCTCATTAGTTACAGTGTTTGTACTTTTCGTTTTATCTCCATCGTAACAATCTCATTCGCGAACAGTAACGATTACGAGAGGCTGCCCTCAAGGGGGCGTTCTCTCGCCGTTACTATGGAATCTGGTGATAGACGATCTGATAAGCATTTTGAACAAGAACCCCTTCTACACGGTGGGGTATGCTGACGATGTGGGGATACTGATCACAACAACGACCGCCAAAATCTCCTGCAACCTACCCCGTGCGGCACTGTGAATCGTAGAATGGTGTAAAGAAGTCGATCTATCAGTAAACCCGAACAAAACAGAGATAGTCATGTTCACAAGTCATGTTGCGTGTGTGGACCGCGCCGTCCACCCCACTCCCATACCACACTAATGAGACTGAGCCCTTATACTATTGTGTTGTCCGATAATTTCGACTA
>JAAOEG020298826.1:0-20527 GCA_011763625.2 Papilio bianor | reverse complement strand
AACCTCAAAAATAACAGTATTTCTCCACTATTTAATGGATGTTATTATACATATAAACCTTCCTCTTCAATCACTCAATCTGTTAAAAAAACCGTATCAAAATCCGTTGCGTAGTTTTAAAGATTTAAGCAGTCAAGGTGACAAACAGACAGAAAAAGCGACTTTGTTTTATACTATTATATGTAGTGAAGATGAATACATATGTCGGATTACAAGGGGTCGATGATATCACGAGACGAGACCACTGAGTTCATTTGTATGTTTTTTTGCATTAATGGGAAGGATCAGGTCGTCGTATGCCGATAATTGAGGCTAGATCTGGTTATTTTTTTTTTTACTCCAAAAAAGACTCACATCAGACACGTCGTCAATTTTTTTTTATTTTTTTTTTATTAAAATACCGATAAGTAGATTTTTTATTGGATCTATAAGAATTATTATTTCAAAATAGTTTTCCGATGTCTATACGTATAATAAAATTGAAGTGTCTGTTTGTAATATTGAAATAACCGTTTTTACTATAATACATGTATATGAATATACATAAATACGGTTCGTACACCAAAATAACATTATTTTCAATTTTTGTCTGTCTGTTCCGGCTAATCTCTGAAATGTCTGGACCGTTGACAGGACTTTTATTAGCAGATAGCTAATGTAATGGAGTAACTAAGGCTACGCTTATTTTAGAAAAATGATTTTATTTTAGAAAAAGAACGCACGGATGGATTCGCTGTGACAGCTAGTTTCTTATATGAGACACAAATTTGATATTTACAATTTGTTTGATGTTTAAATAAGCTTGAGAAATAATTTCGTGTACATTTTAAAGTAACGTTAGAAGGAATAACTGAGCCTATAGACAATAATATTGGATTAGCGATATCGCTAGTAGAATCGACAAAATGTGTCAAAATGTATGCGAGACAAGAATGTGATATATCGAAAAACTAGCTTTGGCCTGCGACTTTGTCCGCGTGGAATAAAGAAAAACTTAGTAGATTATTACTGATTATTGATTTTTAACAAAATTTACTATTATTAAATTTTCATTCATACTTAACCATATACAATATTACGTTTAGCTGTCATTGGTGTTTTGTTATTCCGTCAGATGCGTTTTTGTAATACCACGTTTTATAGTGACTGACTATATTTATTTTTGACGAAACCGTAGAAAATAGTTTAAAAAGTGGGGTAAAAAGTCCTTCCTATGTCCGTTTCCTGGTTCTAAGCTATCTCCCCGCCAAATTTCAGCCAAATCGGTACACCCGTTCTTGAGTTATAAGTAGTGTAACTAACACGACTTTCCTTTATATATATAGATTTATTATATGTATAGATTGCAGTTCTATACACTTGAAATTCGTTATAAAAACGCCTTGGATGGACTGTATTTAGTCTAAAGGAGCTATATTGATTGTCTATCGTATGTATATTATATTTTGTCTTTCTTTGTGTTTCTAACAAAAAACAAATTACATAGGACCTATCATTATCTATACATATAATACAATTGGAGTGTCTTCTGTCTGCCTGTCTGTTTGTTCCGGCTAAACTCTGAAATGTCTGGACCGATTTAGACGGGACTTTTATTAGCAGGTAGCTGCTGTAATAAAGTCCTTATAACGACTACGTTTATTTTAAAAAAAGACGCCGCGGACGGAGTCGAGTCATTTTCCGATTCTTTAACCCCTTTGAGTCCCGATGTATATTAAACTTGCTTTTGCCCGCGACTTGGTTTTCGTGCAATAATGTCTTTAATTGTCACTTGTAATATATTTAATTCGCACGGGCGTCTGACTCGTGTCTGCAGTTTGATAACTTGAAAGAACTTTGAATAGCGTATAAATTTATATCGATATAACAACCAAAAAAGTTTTCAGCATTTAGTTCTGAAGCAACCATGCTTCCACACTATATTTCAAGCCCTTTCAACCCCTTACAATCCTGTTATTTCATTAAAAAGTTTATTATTTTAGATAAGGTTATTAAAAAAAAGTTGTAACATAAAATCACTCACCAAAGAATGTTACCAATCCAATTTTATTTACCTTGAAATAAACCTTTCTTATTTCGAAGCTATTTAACTTTTTTACAAATACATAATGATTAAAAAATATATAACATTCTTTAACATTAAATTTAATTATAATTATAAAATATATATTAAAAACATTCGACCATCTACAACAAACCGGTGTGGGAAACTAACGAGTTGCATTGCAAAATTTAGTATTTTATTCTACAGAACTAGTTTAATACCCTTGCTTCATCTGCGTAATATATTTTATAGAAACATACGAATAAGATCATTTTATTTCGCCTAAATAATGAAGTTTCCGCTGCAAACATCCATAGTACCTTACGTTAAAACAGTGGAGATGCACAGAAAAAGGATATCCCCGTTATGAACGTCCCCTTGTGATCCTTTCTTTGGAAATACCTACCTTAAATGGACAGAGCACTTCATGAATTTCTTTTCTTCTATTTGGATATATTGGGAAGAGAAACAAGGCTAGATTCATCATCAGCTCACTATACCTGCCAACTGAGGGTTAAGCTTTCCCTAAGTTAGGGTAACTAGGCCTTAACCACGCTGCTAGCTTCACACATTTTGAACTTCTCAGATAAGTGCTGTTTTCCTTCATCGTAAATCGAAATTCTAAATTGGATACATGGGATTTGAACCCAGGATCTTCAGACTACAAGTCAAGTGCCACCTTTATGCCACCGACGTTCTAGTCTCGACACACTACGCAGTCTACAAAAGAAAATACACGAAAGATTTCCACGGCATTTTCTATATGGTCGTGGTATTACACCGGTTAAGCGGGGAAGCTTCTACCGTTATTTAACTAACATTTTAACTCGTCCCTTTCCTATATTTTCCTTGTAAAGGATGGAAAGAGATGACAGGGGAATTTAATAGTAGCGTAACAAGTCCGTTTTTTGCCCATGTCTCTTCTAAAGGTAGACAAGGCAAATAAAACCTTTCAAAGTATTTCAGATGTCTATGGACAGGCTAGCGACCTTTGGATTCACATAACGTTGAAGTCGCTTATTTTTGCCAAAATGGCGAAACCCCATTTTACACCAAAATGGCTGTTGCTTATTTTCGCACAGGTGGTGGAGACGATTGTTTTTCGCTGATTTACCAAAACGTCGAAGTTCATATCTTCAGCCCCTCCGGTACACACCCGCCTGCACATCTACAATTATTGTGAAGTCGCTATTTTAGCGTTTATCTGTGCTGTTTGTTTGCCATATTGTGGTTTAAAAAAACAGGTGTCTGGGCGTAAGGCGCTCGGTCGTTAAATTCGTGACAAAGAATCCTAAATACACAAGTTATTACAACTAAAATAACCATCGGCTCTACTCCCTCTCTCTCTCATGGCGCGCTCTTGCTCATACGCATTCAGACACATAGTACATAGATCGTGAATGATCGGTTACTCTCGGGCAGTATCGGGACCCGACCGGAACGCTACATTTTTACTGAATGCCACCCGCTATTATCAATTTATAACACGTTTTCACGTCAAAAAAACTCCGTTCTTTCCAAATCTCTGTCTAGTAATGGATTGAATCAGTATATATTATTTAGACCTTTTTTCTTAAATTAATATAACATACAGACGGAAACTAGGTTAAAAACTCGTATACTTATTTTATATAAAAATAATGGCAAAGGTGAATAAGGAAATATCAAAAGATATTCATGACATCGGAATTTGACCTTGAAAAATGTAGTCTTGTTATCAAGGTTCATGCATTCATTTTTATTTTAATCATCATCATCATCATTGTAAGCCTCCCCCATCGATTGCTATGATGCCGGGCCCTGTGATGTCCTTATCCAGTGTACACCAGTAACCTTGGCCAAGTCCATCTTGCGGGAGACCCACCAATGCTGTGCCAGTCCGTTGTTACCATTCCAGTTTTAGGCCCCATCGACCGTTCGTTCTGTGGACAATAGCCGACCCATATCCACTTAACGATTGAAATTTCCGTCCAAATATGATATTGGGACCTTCAAAAGTAGAGTTAATAGGCACTTACTAGGCTAGCGCGTACCATCTTTCGACCAAATCTACACTAACACCAGGTGGGAGCGTGGTCAAGCGGCTTACCAAACGTTAAAAAAATTTTTGGCAATGTCGGTTCTAATTCGGAACGTATTTCTGATGCGATCTCGCAGACTCCAAGCATTGCCCTCTCCTTTGAGTGAAACAGCCAGCCTGTCCCACGTGAATTGTGAACATGAATTTACTGAGGAGTAAATTTTATTTCGAATGACACCTCACAAGTAAAGATTCAATCGTTTAGGCTACAGCCTTCCAAGACCAAGTGCATTCCGAAGCGATTCCGAAACGAAGATCAAAAATGACAGATCTGGCAGTAACTTTCGAAGTCAGGTGCTTAGACCGTAGACAATGTAACATTCGATTATCGATATCGGGAGTAGAATCGATAAAATGTGTCAAAATTTATACGTGACAAGCATGACATATCGAAAGATTTCAGTTATAGGGCTTGTGACGTATTTTCCTTTACCTTCTGGCACATTTTGTCGATTCTACTAGCGATATCGCTAATCAAGTCACATTCTATAATAGGCACATCTACATAGAGTTTTAATTAATTTTAATCTGGTAGGGGGTATTCGAATAATAAGCAGATTACAATTTTTGACACTCCCTTCTCTTCCACGTTCTCTAAAGTAAGCTAAAGCCCTTACCCCCCCCCCCCTCTCCTTAAATGTAGTGTTCCTAGGATAGAGAATAATCTCACACAACAGGGAATATACGAAGCGTTTTGTTTTCAAGTACTGACAATATGTTGATTGCCATTATGTGAGAACACTTCTAATGACGTAATCACCTAGATCTCCCACCACCCATGGAATCGAAAACAAGCTCCCACCACACGTCTCTATAATACTGACGTACTTGAACGGCCCCGTAAAATTTAAATAAAACAAATGATTGATACCATATATTTATTGTCTACATACATTGAACACTATTAATCTACAATACAACATAATTATACATACAAATATACGTAAATCAGGCCTGAAAGAGCTCAAAACGTCAGCTGAACCGTTGAAATGAATTAAATTGACAGCTTACTCAACATCTTCCATATATGTATCATTTTGATTAATAACCGTCACAGAGAGAGAACGATATATATACGATTACATAAGTGCGACAGAGATAGATGCTTGAACTTCGCTCTGTTGCATTTTGAACGAGACGGATGTATACAAGAGAGCTTAAGTGTAACAGAGACAGATATATTATATCGCTTATTTGCGACATGTTACGTAAAATACTGTTTTTCAAATAACGTTTTAATTTATTTGCAATGGATCTCGTTTATTTTCTTTAATAAGCAGATTGATTTGTGAAATTATCTGTTAATATTATAGACAAATGTGGCCATTTCAAATATATAAAAACAGATTACGTAACACGTTCTTGTCGCAACTGATTGGTATTTTGACTTAATTAGTATTTGTAAATTAGTAAAAAATAATATAAAGTAATAATAATTAATATATGAAAGAAAACTACAAAAACAACACTGATATATTTATTATTTACGAAATTTTACCCGCGATTTCATCCACACAGAATTGTAAAATTATAACCTAGAAAAACCGGGTATATTGTGGCTTATTAATAGCGTATTTTTTAAATGCTAGGTTTAGAGCCATGCAAACAAATCTTTTCTCTTTATTATAAAGATTTATTTTATTAAATGTCAAAATCAAGATGGCGCATCTGACAGCTACGGAATGTTCCGTTACACGCAGTTTTACCTAAATAATATAACAAATGACATTTAAAAAAAAATATCGCTCATACAATTTACGTTTTTTTTTATATTTTAAAACTTTAATTTATTGAAAATTAAATAAGTCTCCTTAATGATAGTAACTCTATCGAAAACTACTGTTAGAATATTTCTGACGATTATATCATGGATAGAACTTTCGTGAATTTATATAAATAAATCATTTTTTATATTTAGTAGTTCCTATTGGATAATATATATACATATAACCATAAATGCCTATCTGAATGTCACATTCCATTTGACGTTTAGGATACAGCTTGACAGTTAAAAATAGAGACAGATTATAATTTTATATATTTGACATAAAACTGTCGTTTTTTTTTTATTATTTGAACGGAAAGAAAAATTGTGCTTAAATTTATTTTAAAAAAATAAACTTCATAGAAAATTCAATTTACGTCTGATTCGGAATTAAATTTTGTAAAACGATTTCTGAAACCGAATTTTAAAAAGCCATAAAAATCACTATTATTAATATAAGATCGAAAAAAATATATTTATAAGCAAAATTCGATACATTTTTTAATGTATTAAGGAATTATTTTTTATTAAAAAAATAATAAACAGTACAGTTGGTTATTTTAACGCAAATAAAATTGATCTTTAATGAATTGTGATAAGGTTTCTTTTGCTCTGCATATTTTCTTCAAGGGCAAGAATTAAACGTGTAATATTAAACCTTATTCCATTGAATTAAAGCTCAATTTTGTGTGACAAAAAACGACACGATCCGGTCTATCTGAAAGGAAAGTTTTCGATATTCCTATAGACATGCAGCCGGTCACTATAAACGAACACAAATTAAAAATTAGACATAAAAATTGTTCTATTGACTTTTGATTACTTATTAACAACTAGCCCGCTCCGGCTTCGCACGGATATAAATCTGATAAATCTCGTAGGTTTCAGCCTGCGTTGTGGAAGCGGAAAAAATGTAATTATTTACGACATCACATTAGAAACCTCAAAAATAACAGTATTTCTCTACTATTTAATGGATGTTATTATACATATAAACCTTCCTCTTCAATTACTATCTGTCTGTCGTAGTTTTAAAGATAGCATACATGGGGATATAGGGACAGAGAAAGCGACTTTGTTTTATACTATGTAGTGAAGTCAATATAACCGATTTAATAAATTACGTTGTCATAATATGAGATAAGATGGTCATAAGTCATTATAAACGGATTCTATTATAAAGTTACTTGATTAAGACATTAAAAATGTCCACTTTTACTTGAAACCGCTAACTTTTTGTGTGTTACAAACAAAAACAATCACATTTACTTATATATATATTTATACTAATTTATATTTAATCATCTATTTCGTTGAAATTCAACGCATCGTATTTTTCATCATCATCACTATTCCTTAGTTTCTGAAAGAAAATATAATTTTCATATCACAAGATGGCAAAGGAGCAGCCACCTGAATTCGCTAAAATGGCGAAGTGACAAAGACATCCGCTATTACAGATGCGTTGCCTACCTTTAATTTACGGACACACGAAAAGAGATTTCCTTTCCTATCCCTTCCTCTGTCAAATCCATTTTCCCTTCCCATTCTATCCTTATAAGAAAAGTGAAAAGGAAAGATAACAATTGGGCCTTCGGCACCACACTCATCAGAACAGGGAATTACTTCCACTTCACCCTTGCCTTTTATGTTTTACTAAGTGTGAAGAATTAAAAAAACCAACTGACAGTATCTAAAAACGTATAGCGAATGAGATTTGAATTAGTTATCACTTTTTTTTTCATGTCTCACGTTAACTATAAATGTTTTGTGGCAATGTCATATACCCTATGACACTCTATGGAAGAAAACGAATCGAATGACACCTCACAAGTCAAAATCGGTTCAGTCGTTTAGGCTGTAAGCTGTTACATACATACATCTATACATATAATAAAATTGAGTGTCTGTATAATATCGAAAAAAACGTTTTTTACAACATGTATATGAATATACATGCGGTACTTACACCAAGATAACATTTTTTACAAGTTTTGTCTGTCTGTCTGTTTGTTTGTTCCAGCTAATCTCTAAATTGGCTGGACCGTTGACCGGACTTTTATTGGCAGATAGCTGATGCAATAAGTACTAACTTAGGCTACATTAACCTCAGAAAGAATCTTTAATTTTAGAAATAGAACGCGCGGACAGAGTCGCGGGCGACTGCTAGTACATATGTAAAAACAAACTTATCCATAAATATAACCCTTTTTTTAATTCGGTTAAAAATCTTTAATATATAAAATCAATATTAATTAGAAACTCACCGCTAGTAATTCCGGTTCCCACTTCCCAAATGATTTCTTAAAGGATTCAGGTTCGAGTCCTTGTTTTGTCATTATAACATACCAGTTTTTACTAAACCTGGCTTTTAATGGTACAAGATATGTCTGTAAGAACAACACACTATATATGGTGGTTGTCCGGGCAGGCTCGAGCCCTCACACAGCATGTGTATGAGCTGGCTGTATGTGTTTGTGCTTTGGACAGCAGTTGACTGAGGCCTAGTGACTAACGGCAGGTTAGCTCTCAGTCACATGTATTAACAACAATATAACTCATAAATACCAATGATTTACAAAAGCAGGCATCAAGCACAAAAGATCAAGACTTCAAACAAGCAAGCGGTCACCTGAAATCGCTGAAATAGCGAAGTGACCGCTGCCCATAGACATCCGCAATTGCATATGCGCTGCCTACCTTTAATCAACGGAGGCAGAGACACACTAGAAGAGAACATTTCCTCTTCCTATGTATATCCGTCTCCATCAAGTCCACTTCCCCTTCCCATCCTTTCCTAATAAGATAAGGGTGAGAAGGGAAAGAAAACTAAAATTGGGCCACCGACACCACACTCATAAGAACAAACGCGGAATTGCTTCCACTTCTCCTGTCTTCTGTGTGGTCTTGGTATTACACCGGTGTAGCCGGGCCAATCGTGCGATGCTGTTAAAGCGGGGATCTACCACGTTATTTAGCTAGCTCAATATACCAGATGGTAATTTTTTATCTCATAGACCTATTGGAAATATGCTTCTAGGTATCCTTCTGCCAATATATTTCTACAACTTGGCAACCCTCAACTTTACCACAATCATATGTCACACCAGATCCGCTAATCCTCGGGGTCTACTTGGACAATTGGACAAATTAACACTAATTTACATTAAGGAACAGTTTAAATAACAAAATTACAAAGACTTACATGTATATTAAAGGTAACCTTCCTTTCTAAATCTGATACATCTTCTCCGACCCACACAAATAGTTCATCGCCCATATCCAGTACAAAAACTGAATCCTGTCTTAAATCCTAAAACAAATAAGAAAACATTGCTTTTTCAACTTACTTATATTTTAAATGCAAAACTTTAGATGTACATTTGTTAAGCCTGCTATACACGTTGGCCAAGTCTTGCCGAGTGAAGGTGAATGCCAATGTTACATTAACTGGCCGCACTGACCTGCCGTAATACAGTTTTATACTAGTACAGCTGAACAATTTATTTAGCAAATTTGCCTACAATTTTTTTTGTATTATGTTTGATAAGTTTAATATATGTACATATGGAACTCATGTCTACCTAACTTGTAAGAAACATAAAATTAGGCTAAGTTTGTTTATCTAATTATTAATAATAAATTAATGTATACAGTACTATTGCATTGCTTGCTATCGCTGGGCATCGCTCGCGCCAACATTTGCCACAAGCACTTCTACAAGTGCCAACGTGTATAGAACTCATTTGGTGTAGCTTGTCAAGATTCGACATTGCCTCACTTTGGGGCCGTGTCACTTTCTTCACAAAGCAAAGGCTCTTGCGCACATTTGGCAAGTGATGTGTGATGTTCTGTTATAGTGATAAACTTGCCAAATGTGTAGACAGTAGCGTTTCTCTTGTATTAATTTGCCTACAATTGCATTGACCCTCATTCTGCAAGCCTGGGACAGTGTGTATAGTCAGCTATAGGAGGTATATCCGGAATCACTCAGTGGATTTTATCAAAATGTAACACATGTATAGAACATAGTCTGGAAGAATACTTTTGCAACAACTAAGATTTTATTAATCCAAAGGGGAAGATATCATCGGCAAAAGCTATTTAATATGATAAAAGGTGGCACAGATGTCCAGCTATTTTGGAGACTCCACAGAGCCCTATGAATGAGGAATATGACCCTAGCCTGACAGACAAAAATTAAAAAAAAAATGTTTTTATCAGCAATGCAAGTACATTATTTTCACAAACTATGTTTTTCGATATTACATACGGACACATTAGTTTTTTTTATATGATGTAAATAATAAGAGAGCTATGTGTTCTTCCAATCTAAGTTGTATTTCTATATAAAATTTCAACAATATCCATTGAGTTCTTCATCGTTTTTTTCAGTATTAAATTTTCTAGTAAGATAAATAGTAGTTATTAATAAATTCAAAGTAATTTATTCGTTAAACGTACCTTCAATTTTTTTTAATAAAGCTAATACGTTTATTAAATAGATTGGGCTAGTTAAACGTATTAGTAACTACTACAACTAGCTGTCGCCGGCGTCAATATGATTTAATATGTAGCCCAAATTTTATCGTTATCCGTTAAGCTGTCCTGGAGATATCTTCTAACATTCATCTAAACTTTGGCTTTTATCTTAGTAAGATCGATAAAATTAAGCAAGATTATACTCACAGTTTGTTTGAAATTAGGTATTTCCTCGAATATCATTAGGTTTTCTGATTTCACAATGCCCTTGTATAGTTTGGGTTCGTTTTCACTCATTGTGGGAGTTCTGCCTGAAATTATCGATTTATGTATTAAGCTATAGATAACTCTTATCTATTTCGTTGTATTGAAAAGACCAGAACACCGAATAAACTTACGTTTATGATACATAGGAACTATTTAAAAATAACTATATACAATTTTAAATATTCTTTAAAGTAAATAACGATTTGAATTTTTCAGCGTTTATTTACATTCGCGTTTTGCATGAAAAAAAATTGACGTTTCGTTATTCTCTTGGATTTAAGACAAAAGTTTTATGATCATACTGCCAAGCGGTTTTAAGAATATTTCCTTTTTAAATGATTTGAATTTTAAGGTACCTAAATTATTGATTAATTAATTTAAAAAGTACAATTCATATGAAATTTTAATTTTATAGTACTACATTCTAATAAAAAATATACTTCCGTAACAAAAAGAAAAAAATACGTAAACCGATTTTCGCTTTTTAGTGATTACTGGTGTTGCGTTTTTGTTTTTTATAGTTGTGCTTATTTCTAGTAGATAAATGCATTACCTCATGCGCAGTATGTAGGCATTTTTACCATTAATTTATGTATAAGCTGCAATTCCCCTGTATTTCTTAAATAAATAAAACAAAAATCCAGATATCATACTGTTTATTCTCCTTAATCTTAATTTAGTTAGATATTCCACAGACTACATTATAACATATAAAATGAGTATTTCCCATGCTATTAGTTTTAACAATATAAAAATGTAATAAAGCTTTCTAAAATATAAAAAAATATATCACGATTAAATTAAGATTTGCTGTATTTCTTCTCCATGTGATCTTAAGATGTTTCTGAAATATAAACAAAATCGATAATGAGAATCCAAAGCCCCGTAGTTTATGAACGAAAACATCTCCGTGACAGCAGACGGACTAGAATTATTTCCCAGACATGCATTTGACAGTAAATCTATGAAAACTCTGTTTTGTAAGTAAGCAACAGCATGTGTAATTAATCGAAAATAATATAAAAAAATCATTCATACCGAGCATGTTTTTTGCTTGTTATAATTTTTTTATTCAAAGTTTAGGTCTTTTATTTATCGATTAGGGCAATACGAAGTATGTTGGGACAGCTGGTAAGAAACAAATAAAATTTTCAACAACAGAATTTTAATAACTACAGTCATCGTTAAATCTGTTACAACCCGAATTAAACGTTCGTAAATCAGTTCAATATGTGAGGTGAACTTAACTGGTCCAAAAGTTCATCTCACATATTGAACAGTTGAGCTTAAATTATCAGCTCAATAATGTACTAGACTCGCTCACAGCTAGACAAATCATCACTCTATGCCACAAATGGTACTGCAAGTTCAGTACTGATCTGCTTCGCTATACGAACTGACCTGATCGTGTAGCTCGTCCATTTTAGTTGAATAAACAATGGCTACCCAAAAAAGCAGCAAGAAAACCACATTACTGAGTTAACTTATAAAGTAAATATATTGGCGAATAATAGCGAGCGCCGAACACGAGTGGGCGGCCATCTTGTCAAGAGTTCGCGGATCGTGACAAGGTGCGACGCGCGATGTGCTCGGCGAACGTTATAACACTAATCTAAATTAATTGTAATAATCCTTAATTGTTTATTACAAACGTTAATTGTAACATACGATATATTTAGTGTACTCATTATTCCAACTGTTATTTTATTTCATATACCCACAATACCTCGAAGATGGCGTAGGATCCAGGTGTTAGTCGAAAAATTATATACGTTAAATTCCATAAAATATTTTCTTAAGAAAAAAAAAAAAAAAGGTATAACCTAATATCTTTTTTCTTTTATTTTTATATTTCAAGGTAAAAAACGAGCAAACGGCCACCTGAAATCGCTGAAATAACGAAGTGACTGCCCATAGACATCCACTATTACAAATGTGTTACTAAACTTTAATCGACGGAGAAAACGCACTTAAAGGGAAAAATTTAAGGGGAATTCTTTCTATGCGTCCTCTCCGTAAAAATTAACTTCCCCTTTCCATCCCTTCCTCACAAAAAAAAGGGTGGAAATGGGAGAAGGACTAGTATTAAAAATCCGGCGTCACACTCATAAGACGAAACGCGGAATTACTTCCACTTGACGCTTGTCTTCTGTGTGGTGGTGGTATTGCTGAGCCCATTCGTGCGAAGACGTTAACGCGGGCTCTACCACTGTGTTTATTCTAAATGCCTTGAAATAGGGGAAAATCTTCTCGGTCTTCTAAATCTTCTAAAGGTCTGTCTTCTGAAGGAAATACAGGGTTCTGTGTAACTGTGCAATAAGATTCCCTCGACATCCTCTTGGAAGAAATCCCGGGGTCTCCAAAAACATTGAGATACTTCTTTTACTTTCTTTTTAAAACTTACCGTTAATTGATCTCACAAGTCTGCTATGCGACATACCGACGTCCTGCCACGTCGCGAAGTACTGTTTGAACGCAGCTGGCTCTGTGCCTTGGGGAATCTTTGTCACCTGGACCTGGTAAAGTAGACATTTGAGTTACTCCTAGCCCGTAAAGAAACAAACTGGTACATGGCGGACTTTGAACGCAGGACCTATAGATTGTAAATGCTCAACCTCTGAGCTTCCGTCGCTTCAAAAGTAAAAAAAAATTGACCCCAATTGTACCGATTCTTTAACACGTTTAGGCGAAACCTGATATGATACACCTTGTAATTGCCCCGCTTACAGTACTCCTAAGAAAAATATAGTAGTGCGTCGTGCATCGTGCCAGGTCTATAATGCCTTGTACAGCAGTAATGGAAACAATAGATAAATCACTCTCGCTGTGAACGTGTTAAGACATTTCATACTAAATATAGTAATCTTTTGACGTGCGTCGTGCCAGGTCTATAATGCCTTGTACAGCAGGAATGGAAATATCACTGCCGTTTCAAACGTGTAAGATATTTCGTAATGAATATACCTACGTTTTTCTTAGTTTAAGATCGAAATATTTTGATAAATTAGGAATTTCGTATTGAAATATAGATAAACCAGCTGTAGTCAGTAACTCCGTCCACGCGGCGTTAAAATAAATTTTAGTAAGTAGCCTATGTTTTCTTCCAGTTTGGATACTTTCTAAGAAACATCTAAAAATGTACATTTATAATATGTGAGATTTAAATTTAAAAAAAAAAACATTATTTTAACTAACTTACCCATGACGGATAATTTTTAGATCTCAACAACTGTTGTGCCTTTGACATCGCTTCGGTCTTTTCCTGAAAAAAAAAACACTTTAAATACTTGAACGGGAAATTACGATTATAATTTTACTACCTTCGACAATTTCTACATCATTTTTTTATTATTCGAGTGAAGCAATACGAGTTAATTCAGTGGTCAATATGAAGACAAAATATTAAAAATTATTTATTAACACAGTTTATAAGTAAATTTTATTATACACTGGATCACTAGAATGAGCGGGAAAATGCACAAAATCTTTATAAATGGATAGATCATTGCTTAGAAATGACAGCTTTTGCTTCATTTCGACTCTCGTCTGATTATTATTGACAGTTATTTCAATTACTTGTTAAAATCCTAACCTCTAATCGCTACTATCAGTGTTGAAATGTCGAAAATGAAATAGGCACAAAATACCACGTGTTATAGCCGGTCTATTTATAAAGATGTGAATGAACAGAAACAGATGAAGAATGTAACAATGAATAAAATTCAAAGGTGCGACAGAGATGGACAAAAATTTCTTTTTAATTTACTCACTCTTTTAGTAGCCTGTCTTCCAAGCCAAACGTAAATACTGCCACTAACGGTGTCTAATATATAAGCTTCCTGAAATAAATAATATTAAAGGCTAAATAGAATTTAAGTTAAAAACAAAATTACGAATTTAATTTTTATTCTTTTAATTTAATTCAAAGATATTTTTTTTAAATCAATAGGGCGGCGCACATCTCGTTCTCCCTTTGCGTAAAAACGAAATTACGATTTTTTTTATATTAATTGGGCGGCGCCATGTTGCCCTCTCGTTATCCCTTGCGTCAAACTTTTTGTGCCTTATTTAAAAATTACATTATTACAATTTTCGATATTTAACAATACTAAACATGAATAACATTTGCCTTTTATTAATTTTTAAGAAAGTAAATCTTTCGGAATCTTTATGGTTATTGGGGTTGCCATATTGATATTTTTTCCCCGATTGTGTGAGATATTTTGCCTAAACAGCTGACATTTATTTTGAAGAATATTATAATGATTTGCTGTTCTAATTTAATTTTAAATTAAAATTAGAGCAACAAAAATTAAAATTAAAATTAAATTTAATGTTAAATCTACACATATCAATAATAAAACTGGAGTGTCTGTTTATAATATTGAAATAACCGTTTTTTACTACAAGTATGTATACACCTAAATAACATTTTTTACAATTTTTGTCTGTCTGTCTGTTTGTTCCGGCTAATCTCTGAAATGGATCGATTGACGGGACTTTTATTGTCAGGTAGCTGATGTAATAAGGAGTAACTTAGGCTACGTTTATTTTAGAAAAAGAACGCGGGATCGGAGCGACTTACTTGAGGTTTTAAATTTTCCTGTCTGAATGGTTTACGTAATGGAGTAGCAACTAGAGATCCCTTGCTGTCTGAAATCTCAGACAGAGTGACTGCTGTCTCTTCGCTTCTTTCGAAAGTCTAGAAATAAAGAATATCATACTTGGATACAAAAAAGAACAGAAAGTAAATGATATCAGAGACAAACAAAATATTGTTTTTTTTTTTTTAAATCTTAGATGCTGAAGTTGCAAAAGTCACCGATAAGTGAATATACCCTAAGTTAGTGAATAGAATTCACATATCTTTGAATTTCTTCTCAGATATGTGCATAAATATTTCACCGTAACGTGCACATTCTAAAATGGAAAAACACATCAGGAAATTTGCTGGATTTGAACCCAATAGCTGCAGATTACAAATGAAGCATAGACCCTTGTACCAGCAACTCTAATTAAAATCTTAAGAGACAGTAATTAAAAGGTATATTTTCCAAATAATAACCTGGTCGTCACCACCAGCACTAGCTTCTGGCACTATATCCCTAGATCCTGAACCTAAGGCCGTAAAATACTTCTGTACGTCTGTATCACTTGAGTATTGATCTGGAATAAAATACATTAGTTTAAGACTTACAATAAAATAAAAACGGCTAACGTATATTTAATCCGATCAGACCAACAAGTTTCGAACTTCGTCTGAGAGACTGGCGAGAATACCAATCCCACTCACCCTGAAGAAGCCGACGATGGGTTCGAAACTAGTCGGTGCCGACACCGGATTATAAGGGAGTTAGACGTTTTTACTTTGTTATAAAAATGTCTTACGACACTTTAAACAGTATAGTTAAAGGCTCTTCAATTCCTAAAAGATAGGGTAAATTATGTCAAGACCTATTTAATATCTCTTTAAGCAAATTCTGCAAGAAACTGTTGATGGATATACAGGATCTCTGGGTTCAATTACGTAAGCAGACTTATTAGAATTTTAGACTCCTTCCCCATGTCATCAAAAGTAAGCAAAGACCTTAAATCTTTCTTTATAGCTGACGTATGCATTGCTACATAAATGCATTTTTAAAATGTATTCTGGTTTTATATTAGAAATCTAAAATAAAAGGCCCGCTCCGGCTTCGCACGGGTATAAATCTGATAAATCTCGTAGGATTCAGCCTGCGTTTGTTGCGTAAGCGGAAAAAATATAATTATTTACATCACATTAGAAACCTCAAAAATAACAGTATTTCTCTACTATTTAATGGATGTTATACATATAAATCTTCCTCTTCAATCACTCTATCAATTAAAAATACCGCATCAAAATCAGTTGCGTAGTTTTAAAGATTTAAGCATACATAGGGATATAGGGACAGAGAAAGAGACTTTGTTTTATACTATGTAGTGAAATCAGGCTAAATTCTGATAACGTAATCAACATCGAGGCCCCAATATCATCAAAAGTAAGTAAATCAAAGACTTCTTTTCGGAAGTCTGTTAAAACATACTCACCAACGATGTCAACTCTTCCTCTACCATTATGGTCCTGATCTCTGACTTGATTAGCGAAAGATATCGCCTTCAATCGTTCCTTATGGTTGGCACTGTCACCCACATATACGTATATATCATTATTTATATCTAGCACGAAGCAATCGCCTTTATTCATTGAAGCAATTAAAGGATCCACCTGAAATATATAACAGATTTACTGTAAACGATCAATAGTGTTCTTTATACTAAAAGGTGATAAACGAGTAAGCCACTTAATCTCGACAAAATAACGACCGATGTCCATAGATATCCTTGCAGAAGTCTTGACTACCATAAATCTATAGGACTTTAACAGTGGTAGAGCCCGCTTTAACATCTTCGCACGAATGGGCTCGCCCGGTGTAATACCACGACCACACAGAAGACAGGCGTGAAGTGGAAGCAATTCCGCGTACAGTCTGATGAGTGTGGTGCCGGTGGCTTAATTTTAGACTTCTTTTCCTTCCCTATCTTACAAGGATAGGATGGGAAGTGGACGTGGACTTGACGTAGGAGGATACGCATAGGAAGAGGAAATATTTTCTTTCAATGAACTTCCTCCTCCGTCAATTAAAGGTAGGCAATACATCTGCAATTGCGAATGTCTATGGGCAGTCACTTCGCTATTTCAGCGATTTCAAGTGGCCGCTTGCCATCTTGTAATATAAAAAAAACAGTAGACCGTTCGTGATTGACTAGTCACTGTTTGCCTTGAAGAGGCATATACAACTTCACCAGGCTTGAGGGTGAGCGCTAGCGCTTAGCCTAAACCTCGTTTAAGAGTAACTAATCTCGAGGACTCGGGAACCTTGGTTCGAGTTACTTCGTTATTATTACTGATTTTTGAGTCCACCGAGCTTTTACGCTTCCGTGGACGCTTAATGGAGTGACTGGACTCAAAGACCTTCGAGAGGAGACCTCGGCTTGGACTGTCACTGAGTGTTTAACACTCCGATTCAAGGGTGCCAAAGAGGTCGACAAGAGACGCTAATCTCACGTGACCACTAGTTTCGGACCGGTCGAGGGTCCATCTTAAAGACAACTGTTCATTTTACACTTTTAACCTACAGGCGTGAGCAAAAATAAAGGGTCGCTTAAGACATCAAAGTTTATTTTAGATTGTAGTACTAAAATCTAAATAATAATAAAATTTATTGAAAAATACTGTATTATCCAAGTTTACGTAAGATATCCTTTTTCATTTAAACTTATGTTTTTTAATGAAATATAAATAAATTAATATAAGTGTTTTATTTTATTTTAAGGATATTTTTTTGTCTATCATGCACAATTTATTTCAGTTAGCTAGCGCCATTATCTTCCGAGATATTCAAAATTTCTTAACCGACCCCTTATTTTTGCCAGTTGGAATAATTAAAAATAAATAATGTAGGTAGTTTTAAAAAGCTTCTAATATAAATATATATGTTATTTGTGGTCTGTTAGTTGTATGTATCATTATATATGTTGTTTTTCATTTAGTAGTGCTATATATATTAATATATCCATACAAACCTGTCTGACTCGTATATTTTTCTTTCCCTTGATATGGAAAAGTCGCTTTTCAGCGCCAGGGTTGGTCACCACATGGTTAAAGCCGGACGCAGCCCCACCGTCAACATACTTGATAGCTACAAATTGACAACCCTTATTTACTAATTTATTTCATTTTATTTAAACACTTATTGCACAAAACAAGTACAAATGGCGGACTTAATGCCTATGTGCATTTTCTACCAGTCGACCATAGATTAAAAAAATAAAGTAACAAAGAGATGCACTACATAAAAGGATATTTTATAAAATAACTAGCTGTCCCCTGCGACTCCGTCCGCGCGTTTTCGTCTAAAATAAACGTAGCCTAAGTTACACCTTATCACATCAGCTACCTGCCAAAAATAGTCCCGTCAAAATTGGTCCAGCTATTTCAGAGATTAGCCGGAACAACAAATTTTTGTCCGTCTGTCTGTCAATCAGACAGACAGACGGACAAAAATTGTAAAAAATGTTATTTTGGTGTATGTACCGTATATATATTCATATAAATGTAATAAAAAGCAGTTATTTCAATATTACAAACAGACACACCAATGTTATTATATGTATAGATAATGATAATAAGCCATAGATAGTATAAAAATACAAATATACACATACACACAATATACATGGCTACATAAATACAAATATTCATTCATACATAAATATGGCAAAAACATACATGGGTAAAAGGATACAAACATATAAAAAAAAGAAAAGTGGGACTCCCATTCGTGGCAATAAGGTATCTACTAAGTAACTACTAAGTAGAGGATAGTCTGGAAGAACACATAAACTACTTTTGATACCAAAAATAGTTACGGTTCCCGAGGGATACGTAGTTTTTTCTTGTTTACATATTAACTTGATAATTTCTTGCGATTCAACGTATTGTATTGAAATTTGGCACAGATATAGAATATAGTCTGAAAGAACACATATTCGTAAGATACTAGGGTTAAGTTACAATTAAGTTTTTTAAATCCGCGCGGACAGAATCACGGCCGACAGCTAATCGACTGATAAACCCGCCCTCAGGGTAATTGAGGCGTGGTTAAAGCCTAGTATAAAGGCTAACGTCCAGTAAGAACTTGTATAATATACCTGGTCTAAATAAAGACAGGAATTGCTGACTCTCATGACCTAACGTCTCTCTATGTTGTATCGCAGCTCCGTTAAACTTATCGTCAAGTCCCACAGTCAATATGGCGGCAGCACCAGACTCATCTTGCGTGGATTCACTGCCGATCCAGTAGTAGATATCCCAAGATAGATTGTTCTTTTTATCAGCTGTCGTCTAGAATGTTTTAAGATTCGATTTAGGATATCAGTCAGCATGAGAGGCACTTCAAGTATTCATCATCATACGTCCCCACCGAGGGGGGAGCCTAAGTTAGGGTTGACTGTCTTAGTCAACCACGCTGGCCCAATGCGGGTTGACTTCACATATCTTTTTTTCTCCGATATGTGCAGCATCACGATGTTTTCCTTCACCGTATGAATAGGTAAATGTACATATGAAATTCGAAAATCTAAAA
This sequence comes from Papilio bianor, assembly GCA_011763625.2. Lineage (NCBI taxonomy): Eukaryota > Metazoa > Arthropoda > Insecta > Lepidoptera > Papilionidae > Papilio > Papilio bianor. The sequence goes on along the minus strand of JAAOEG020298826.1, from coordinate 722 downwards.
ACACATTGTTACATGGCTGGATTCGAACCTGGATAGGCAGATTGCAAGTTAAGTGCTTAGCCACTGAGCCACCGACGCTCTTCAAGTATTACGTAAGATTTATTAAAAAAAATTACTCTCTCTTTCACCATGTCAACAAAAGTAGGCAAAGCTCTTACCAGGCTTTCGTAAGCATTGGTACATTAATTTTCTTTTTATATATTTCAGAGCTTTGGTAGTAATTCTACAAATAATAATTAGGCTTATAACACACAGAGTTCCAACTATACGTAATAAATAGTAACATAGTGAATGTAATTCCTCAGTACGTATGTAGTTTGAATGTGTTTTTCGGACAGAGAATTACCTCACACAAGCAGATACACGTCGCGACATGTTCAGACATGTTGGTTCACCTGATGACGTCATCATTTAAACCCCCTCCCTGTGTCGTCAAAATAAAGTAAAGAAAAGACCCCACTGCTTATAGTGCTTATGTAAAACTTGATCGGTCACTTAGTGATTAATTTTTTATTTTTGAGAGTAACACTTACCTTAAGAACGATGTAAGAATCTCCTTTATGGAATTTACCGACGTCATTTTGCGCTACGGCAACCGGGTTGAAGTCCTGAGGGTGATAAAATGTTTGTTTTTAACTATATAAGATTCATCATCAGCTCACTGTACGTCCCCACTGAGGGGCTCGGAGCCTACCCTAAGTTAGGGGTGACTAGGCCTTAGT